>UYYA01000286.1:0-76404 GCA_900624975.1 Angiostrongylus costaricensis
AGAGACGGTGATTGCATGAGTTCGGGTACAGTCTATCTGATCTCTTGTAAAGCGTGCGGGCACGAATATGTTGGCGAAACAGGTAGACCGCTCTGCGTCCGCATAAAGGAACACCTAGTCGGTAAATCTAAACTAAAACAAAATACTCCACTAGGCGCGCATAGGATGCAAGAACACAACGGAGAAGATTTTGAGGTAGGAGTCACTATCCTTACGCAGGAATCGAAAACATCAGCGCGAAAAACTCTTGAAGCGTTTTGGATCAATGCCAAAAATTCAAAAATGAACCGCAAGGAGGAGTGTCTTGTCATCACGCGTGACCTGGCGCCATACCTCAGGCTGATCCAATGACCTGACATGGACCCAGTTATCGACCATGTATTACTCTGTGCGGCGGCTATCCACCAACTAACTTAAATACTTACAACAAATAAACGGTAGGTGTTTGAATGAAGCTGTTTCTTATGCGAATACAAATCGAATTGTCAAGTTTTATCTGCTAGGGTTGTGAAAGTGTTTGGCTGAGTAGATCGCATCTCAATTTGACCCTTCCAGGCTCTGAAGAAGGCGAAACCGCCGAAACGTCAGCAATTGTGTTCTAATAAATTCTATATTAACAACCTCGTGTCTGCTTATTGATGAAAAACATTGAATTATCAATTAATGCCGAGGTTAACAGAAAGTCGGTCATGGGAATTATACTTAGTCTGTTGCTACTTACTTGAATACTTAAATAGCCTAGCTCTATATGATATTTCGTTCGGAGAAGAAGTTAGGGAAAGCATTATGTTTAGGATGATTATTCTCACATTGTGAACTGATTTCAGAATGCTTGATTGGTGATTTTTTGAAATTTTTCAACGCCACCAGAAATAGTGTGATCTTTCAAAGAATAATACTGAATAATAAGATTAATGATCCGTATTATCTATAAAGGGTGCATGTGGCGCAGTGGTTGGAGGCGCCACTGCGACACACACGTGGAATCGATCCCCACGCCCATGGCCCACCAAGCTCTGCATCCCTCCGGGGTTGACAACTTGGTGTACCAGACTTGTCTAGGAGGATAGGAGCACTGGCTCGTTAAATCGGTAGGCCACCACGAGTCGTCGAATGCATGGCGCATTCCTCAGGGATTGATTAACGCCGAGAGCTTTATCCTTTATTTTCTTAATTGTCCATTACCTCGAAATCCTCGAAATATATGGTGTTAGTACGGATTAAACTATCCGTTCGTTCCTGTCACACATCAGTGGTGAATCCTGCTCACTCAATCTACAAGAAATCCATTACGCTTTTGTTGTGATGCTTTTCTAAAATCGTTTTCATCGACAGCATAGGTAACCACCCACGGCCCTTAGATCTTAGCCGTCGCATGTTTTTATTTTCCCACTAGATTTTTTCGGTGCATTTGCGATTCCTGTCGTGGGACTTACTTCAGCTGAACGTCAAGAGATGCGGAGTTTTTCAGCTGACTTATCCGGCGGCAAAATCTATATAGACGCTACTTACTAATTATTTATTAACATAACCTGTTTTCACATATTGTGAGGTGCCGCATATTCATTCGTTAAGATCTTGGATTGACATGTAGCCTCGGCTGCTACTTTATGTTTTTGTTCTCCTGGATTTCGTAGAGTCGTGGTTGAGTCGATTCTATTCTCGCTGGAACTGGAATCCTTTGTTAGCTCTACTGGAGCGTTCACTGCAGAGACAGTCGTCTGCTTTAGAGGATTGGAGACAGCTCTTTTTCAAAGAGTTTCCCTTAACAATTTACTGACTGACGTCTGGATTGTTCAGTTCACGATTGAGAATAATTAAGGCATATGTTGATTGACATTGCCCTTGTATTACAAAGCGATCATGTTTGCTTAGAACTGTTACTAAAACTATTTGAGTTATTTTTTATTTTTTTATTTTTATTTTGTTTTTTAGAATAATTTCCAACTCCAATTTTTCTGGTTTTGTTTGACTATTTTCTTTACTAATCATTCTTGATGAACAACTTGACTAATCGTGGGAGGAATCATTACGGAAGAACCCTAGTCGCATTGTGAAATCCTTCCTATCCACAATGAGAAGCGGAAAGCTGTACTGAAGATCTCTATCTACAGCAGGTGCTTTGGGATTCCACAATCACCGAACTTTAATCAGGATTAAATTCGTTGATGTGAACCAAACCCTACAGGTCTTCGTGCTGCAACAGAACTCCCACAAAGGCAACCATCTGAATGGGTGGCGATTGCAAGACAACGAAAAGGAGTCGGAGAAATGCTGTAGCCATAGCCGCAAATGGGAACAAATTATCTACAATTCTGATATCTAAATATACCGTCTAATACAACCACAACGTTGCTGAGATATTTGCAGAACTCTGGACCGCAGGTGTCTATGGTGGAAAACGAACGCGCTATTGTCCTTTCCGGGGAGTAACGCGTTCACCACCACACCATGCGGGTCCTTTGTTTCGCCTGTCTCTCAGCTATTTCTATCGATCTTTGCCACGGCAATCATGCCGATTTGGGCGCCCCAGATCAATCCCGCTGACGGGATTAGACATAGACACCTGCGGTCCAGAGTTTTGCAAATATCTCAGCAACGTTGTGGTTGTATTTCGCTTAGTACCCTGCCGCGAAATCATAGTAGGCAGGAAATAAAAAGGTATAACATTATACCGTCTAATATCGTTTTCATAAGCACAATGTAGGAATTTGAATCGACTGATCTGTTCTAACAGAAACTTGCTTAGACGAATTTCTCATATTCCGTTTTCGTGACGTTTCTTTTTCAAGCAACAGTTTATTAAACCATTGGGTCCTACGATGAACACTTTGCTCTTTCTGATGCTGAAGTAGAGTGTCTTACATGTAATTGTGCTTCATCCTATCAATGCCGATAGAATGCCGTAAGCATAGATGAAGTCCATATTATGAAGAGCAAGAGCGTGACAGGTGTTAGGGATGTTATGACTTCTTCGAAAACTCTTCTTGTGTAACGCACTGGGCCTACTATCCAGCAATGCAGACGGTCGTTACTTTGAATCCTCTCCCCGGGAAACCGGTACCAAACCTGCTTGAGAGCACGAAAACACTATCTTGATAGGTTGATACTTGATGTTTATAATTTACAAATTAATTGGCTGGTTATGATTGATTACTAAGTATAGACTAAATCTGCAAAGTTGATCACATTTTGAATTGCTAAGCTAACATGGGGCTGATGAAAACATTTATTGAGCTAACGCTTTGACATCTTCACCCTCTTCAAGGCCCGATGATCTGGGTTGGTGATTCACCCACAGTCTTCGTCCTTTCGATGTGGTGTCTTCGTCGTCGTCTCTTCTTCATGCAAAATTTAGACACTGGAAGGCTCATGCATGACACCGTATAGGCCAAATATTCAATCAATATGCTCTGTCTCGCTTAATGGTGCCCAGTGCATCTTCAACCTTTCCTCAGTAACCGATCAACGCCGAATGCTTTGTTACGTTTTCGTTCTCTGAAATCCCCTACAGTCTTTTTTCCTCGTCCTCGTTGATCGTCATCACTTCAGCGCGGTCAGTGTAATGGAAATTCTTATCGGTCCCGTGACGACCGATTGGAGAAAAATTACTTCCTTCGGCCGTAAAACGAATTTAGGGCATTTTAGTTTCCATCGTGCAAGTGACTGTCGTGATCGATGATGACGTCACTTTGAGTAGGAACTCGAACTCTTCGTCAATGGCATGGCTGATGACACTTGATATAGCATTCCAGCGTGTCGTCAGGACATTGTTGTAGGAAGTAAATAAAAAGTTTACATTGTGATTTCCAGTACCGCCTCAGCATAACTGGGTTCAATGCCTATTTGTTCTCGTATGAAGTGCTTAGATATTTGCAAAACTCCGGACCACAGGTGTATGCAGTGGGGAACGAACACGCGCTGTTGTCCTTACCGGGGAGCAGCGCACTTCACCACTACACCATCCGGGTCGTTCTCTCCAGGTCAATCCGTTGGTGAGTGATTTCTGATGGCACGGGTAGATAGAAAATTAATTGAGAGAAAGGCGAAACGTTAATGTGGTGCTGAACGCATTGACCGTGGTAAGGATGATATCGTATTCAATACCCACTACAGACACCGGCCGTACGGAGTTTTGCTAAATATCCCAAAAGCATTGTTATTTGTTACATTACCATTATTATCATTGTTATTGTTATTGTCATCAATGATTTTACTTTATGAATACTTGATTTCTTATTTTCGCACCTTTGTAATTTACCTATTTTTTACCACATCATTATTATCTTTATCTTGTTATTATGGCTCGTGTGGCGCAGTGGTCGGAGGCGGCCTTCAGTACACATGGAGATTGATTTCCGCCCTCCACGCTCACCTAGCTTTGCATCCCTCCGGGGTTGGCAAACTGGTACCAGACTTGTCTAGGAGGATAACAGCACTTGCTGGATGCATCGGTAGGTTACCGCGAGTTATTGTAAAGGCCAGATATGCATTCAATCACCTTCAAATGATGCTTAATGAGTCGAATGCGTAGCGCATCCCTCGGGGATTGATCAATGCCTGCCGCTTCGTCCTTTATCCTTTTATCTATTACTATTGTTATTATTGAAAATGATATGGTAAGCATGGTTAGTGTTTATTTGAGTGACAAAGGTGAAGATAATAATATCTTATGTTTCTCGTTTTAAATTTAGCAGTTTGTTCATAATGATGACCAGCCAAGACAGAAAAAAGAGGTTTTTGCAGCTAAAGTAACTAGGAACTTGGTCGGTAATTAGTTACCATAACTAATGACTTACCTTGACTTCACTTTTTACACAAATTTCTGTAATTAAAATAATAGATGTGCCAATATGTCATTTTTTCAAGGAAGTCGTGGGTGGGTACGGTAGCACATTTATGCACGTCTAGTCCGAGCAGCTGCATAATTATCATTATCTTCAATGAAGAAATGCATAGTATTCAAGGGTTTGATTACTGTTAAAAAAACGCTTTTTCTACTTCTTAAAGTCCAAAATTTTTCCTAAAAGTGATAAGTTAAAAATTGCAGGCGTTTTCGCCTTTTTTTGAAAGGTGTAGTCAAAATCTGACTCTTTAAGGCTAGTGATTAGGCCTTCTGGTTAGAATAATTCTCATTGAATCGCGCCGTCATTTAATAAATAGTTCTTGAGAAATAAGCTCAACTTAGTAAATTCACTTATATATCTAGTGTAGATTTGAACTATACGGCGATTTTTGCAGAACCAACCGATAGAACAAGGAGTCAGTATTTTTGTTAATCAGGGCCAATTCGTCCCGAGCTTGGTTCTATTGAATGTGTGGTCAACGTGATGTGTTCACCTGAACTTGAAAACTAGATTGCGTCACTATACTGGTTATCGCTTAAAGAAACTTATAAAGTGTTCAGCGTCCATTAATTCCTTAGAGATTTGTCATGAATTCAACTTCATTAAGCGTCCTAGAAGTGATTGAATGCATGTTCGACATGAACGGGAATCTATTGATGTATATAGTTAGTATTACTATCTTCTCAGACAAGTATAACACCCATTAAGTAACCTCTAAAGGAGATAGAGGCCGGACTAGACCGACACGCAAGATCGAACCAACTATTGCTGGTGTCTATTCCATGGCATTTCTAGAAACTGTGCTGACCATCCGCCTCAGTCATCGCTTGTAGAGTACCCATTCCAATTTTCAGTAAGAATATGAACAACATTTTGCTTGGTAGCTGCTATTCTCCTGTATTGCAGACGAAAACTCATTTGACGATATCGACTTCGAGTACTACAAAATGCGTAATATACGACTCAGCGACATCGTCAGGGATCACAAAGCGTCCATGGTGAGGACAAATCAGCCTTTCTATTTATTATTTTATTAGGTTATTTGTATTTTTTTGGTTAAAGAAACTGTGTTAGAAAACATGATGCCTGTTCTATTCGGATACGCGGCAGTGTTTCAGTAGAAATCACCTGTACTCACCTGTACTCACCTGAAAACCAACTAGTAACTCTAGTAGCTGCGAGAAAGGTCTCAGTTTGATCCCATTGTGAACCAGAACTGCCCAGTGCACTCCGTTTCCTTGACTCACATGGAGAGTGCTGCAGTTCTGGTTCGGATCCCTATGGTTCCTTAATTTTTATCGAGAAACTGGCCACTGGTAACTCGCCTAGCGCTGCTTTACTATGGCCGTACTTGTTAGCTTGACTTTCGATTAGTGAAATGTAGAATACGCTCTCAGTTTGGTTGGCCATGCTGAAGGGATGAACCTTGCATAGTATATCGCAGCTCGGCACTCAGCACTAGCACGCCCACACAAGACATTACAAAACTTCTTTAATCAGTCGTAATTTGGTGTGTACTCAACAGCTAGACTTTCAGCGCTATTAAAAACTTCTCAGCTCATTTTCACTACCAGACTCATAACGTTCTTTTTAGACTCAACAAATAGACGCTTTAAATCGTTACATTGAAAAAATAGGCGCACCGGACGAGAACTTTGCCATCTTGATGGACACGATGAATAATAGCACGGATATCGATGTTAGTGTTTTCCGTTAAACCGATTTCTCTCGCTCTCTTTCCCTTTTTCTCTTCTCCCTTCCTCTTAGGCCTGATACATGTGTGTTTGGAAAAATATTCTAAAGGCTTTATTCCAACACCTGGGCGTATTTTCATTTCTTGGTCATTCATTTACATTACAAATTACTACTTACACTTTTCCAATTTACCAATAGTCATGTATGTCCTACCACAACTTTTCTTGGAGTCGTAAGCAAAACGTACGAGGGTGCTTTCATGTCTCCACTATTAAAAGTTGTTTGCCTTTACGAATATCTTGGATGTTCGTCACAGTGCGACTAGGTTTCTTGGAGAACGCTGGCTACCAACTACATCTCTTAGTAGGGGTCTGGAGTAGAAATGTCGCACTGCTCAATGACCTTGATAAATGGAAGAACCCGAGCTTTATGTCGAATTTTGATGCTCAAGAATGTTCAAAGCCACAACGATACAAGAAACCATTGGGATGCTTGTCTTAATAATCACTTGAACGTCTTTCTCATCTTTTTATTGTACTTATTTGCAAAAAAATTCTGTGTCATAGGAGAAAACGGGAAGAAACACAAAATGTGGAACTTTTTAAACGTTGGTGAAGTTTAGAATCGACGTTCTATTCACTTCTGCGAGGAGACGTCCGCATATCTCGATGAATTCGTAAAGAGCAGAGCTAATAGACGGCCGACGAGACGGTAAGCTTTACAGAACGCGATAATACATCACGACCATTTAGCGCCGAGATTTTGAAGGCTGCTTCAAGCCAGTGTTCTATTCTTGAAAAGACCCAAGGTTGTCAGCAACAAGATTCATTCAATACAATATTGGCTGACGATTAGGCTGTTTCGCCATTCCTCAGAAGCTGGAATGGCCAACTTGATATGTGACCCACCCAGCCAAACACTTTCATAACTTCAGCAGATAAAACTCAATGAATGCATTTTTAAATTGCCTTAAACGCCTTAACGTACGACTGTGACAAGTGGCAGTTGTGTTTAACATAACATAAAGAAACATCTCATTTTGCCATAATGATCTCCTACTTTTGCTTTTTTACTTTATTTGACCCGTCTTCACGTCTACTGTTCGAATACCAGCACTTCTCACATTCAATCCGTTTCGTCGCACCCACGAAAAACTTCCAACTCTACGTGTGTCTTCGGTTGCTGCTTGACGATTTTCATGTTATCCCAGATGTCGTGGAATGCTGGTCCAGCAATTCTCCCTGAGATAGCCGGGCTGGAGCATTCCCAATCGCGTTGCAGAGAGTGATTTACTTTTTTCCAGACAAGTTCGGTACCAATTCCTCGACCCTGGAGGAATAAGGCGCTTGGTTGGCACGGGGCGGAGTCGAACTAGCACCGTGCTCGTGATGACGGGCATCACTGCCACTGTGCTATTCGCCCCTATGCTGATCTCTACATATTGGATTACTTGATCCAGTTTCGCATTTACATTAGTTGAGTTCTGACGTCCGTATCGATAAACTAAGAACCAAATAGAAATTGAGCAACTGGACGATTACGTGACCTTGTACAAAAAGGAACAAAATCTTACGGTATCATACTTTTTAATGAAAATGATAATTTTCTAAGTACGAAATACGGCTTTCTTCTCATCAGTTTACATACCACTACTTTCTGAAACATCAATATATTGCAATTTCTAACCAGTTTCGACAGTGTCAGTTTCCTGACATATTTGCGTTTAGGCGTAAGTCTATATCTTTTGGAGACGTGTAGCGCAGTGGTAAGAGGTGTCATGACACCATGTACATCGCACTCCGTTCGTCCTCGCAACATGTGCTAACCAAATCATAATTCCGGGGTCGGTTTCATTGGTACCAGACTTGTCTTATAAAAGCGCTGATTTAATATCTCGATAGGTCGAGACATGTCGTTGCATAGGTAAAGCATGCATTCAATCACTACTACGATGCTAACAAAGAAGGGAATGCATGGCGCATTCTTAAGGAATTGATAAACGTCGAACTCTTTGTGTTTACATTGCAATAAGATATGAGCTCAGCTTGTCCCGATCCGACTCTTGATAATTCTTAAACATGATCTCACACAGACGGTAGTATAGCAGGGGCCGCCGGTCAAGATATGGATCTGTTCTACTTGGGTGGTAGAATGAGTGATAGAGTGGTGATAGTCAGTAGTAGTCGTAAAGAAGGTCAGTTCAGGGTTCAATTGACGATGAATATGATCACGTCAACGCATCACGACACATTGCTTTTTCTTGATCGGTTTCCACGCAGCTTTGCTTTGAAGATTGGAGTACTACTCAGTAAAGAGGTAAGTGTTCAAATCTACCACAAATAGGGACATTGTTTTAAGTCATAATAATGAAGGATGCTTACTTAGAAACCTAGATGATCTGTCTTCACATTTCATACGGGTCTGAGCACTTGCATCTGTCTCGCTACTTTTTAACCGCTATGTCCAAAGGTGTTTGAGCTCACATACGCCCTTGTCTGCATATTTGATTGGAACCCTGTTACCATCTCATTAATATGTGAATTCGATCGAGAGTGATTTCCCGTGAAAACCCGATGTATCAGAACGAATACGGTCTCAATTGGCCAAAAAGGGTATGTTATTTTCTTATAATCTAGTTTCTATGCAAACACCTAAGTAATTGCGCACTTTCATAACCCATCAATATTTTATTCAAAAAAACTTGAACATTATGATGAAGAGTCGTCTCCAGCACGATGGCATCTACCAGAATCGTTTCGTGATACCTGAATCGTTTCCAGCCGCTCGTCAGCGTCCACAACCATGTCCGTCTATTTTTTAGGTCGTAGTCCTAGAGGGTTCTTTCAATCGTTTGGTGTTTGTTCAAGTGTTCTTCTAGTTCACATGTCGATAACTCTTCTCAGTTTATGATCGCTCCGTCTAAATTTCGCTGACGATGTGCATACACCTGAAAATCTAGGATAGTTTAAACTTAATGAGTCTAAACTTCATAGTTCTGCTTAATATTAGTTCAATCGCTTAATGGGCTATTTGAATTATTGACGCGGTATAACTGTTAAAAAAGCATATAGTCAAAAAAAGTGAGCGTCAAGTTCCGTATGCCATCAGCTGATTGTTGGTTTCTCTCAGGTACTCGAAGGTGACTCGAGGCGACTGATACCTGCATTCTTTCGTGTGCGTAATTCTTTCATCTCGCTTTCCACATTGTGAATGCAACTAGACACGATTTGTTTAGATAGGAAACCACCCTTGTTACTCTTTTTTACTACTTTGCCTATTCACCATATATTTTTCACAAAGTAGGACTTTTTTCGATTTATTCGTAGTCCACTACTTCTCAAAGTACGCCATCTGCAAAACGAAAATATTGGACGTTTTTTTCCTGGCCTGGTAGGATTTCATGAAAAAACTGCTTTTTTGTTTAGCTACGTTTCGTTTCATTTCAACTACAGCCGCAGCTTAACTGGGTCCTATGCCGATTTGGGCGCCCCAGATCAATCCCGCTGACGGGTGATTGCTGTGGCAAAGTGGTGGTGAAGTGCGCTGCTCCCCGGTAAGGACAACGGCACGTGTTCGTTCTCCACCGCATACACCTGCGGTCCGGAGTTTTGCAAATATCCCAGCATTATATACAAGTTATATTTCGCAACGTAGGCCTCATAGTTCGTAGCTGCGATATTTCTGCTTCATACGTTACTGCTAGCGCTATAAGACAGTTTGGCACTGGAAATATTGAACACATCACAGTTACTTCCCGGAAAGGACAATAGTGCGTTCGTTCTCCACCATAGACACCTGCGGTCCAGAGTTTTGCAAACATCTCAGCAACGTTGTGGTTGTATTTCGCTTAGTACCCTGCCGCGAAATTATAGTAGGCAGAAAATAAAAAATGGTATAGCTACGTTTCGTTGTGATAGCAGTCGCACAGAGTTTCTATGTTAGATGGGGTGTAGTGTTTGGTTGACGAATGCTGGTAGTGCTGGCTTCACCGCTATCAAATGCTTTTCCTAGTCCATAAAAGCTAGGACAAAACTCACATGCAAATCACTACATTCTCTTATTAGCATAGCCACTGTTTGGAAGTGAACCACATAACTGAATAAGAGATATGGAGTAAACGGTTCAGCCCTTATCTATCTTTTAAGGATGCGCCATGCATCAGACTTCATTAAGAATCTTAAAACGTAGTAACTAAACATTTGACCTATAGAGTGATTGTAAGTACGACCAGGTATACTAAATCAGTGCTTCCACGCTTCCCAGTTAGCACTCGTAACACTTTTCCAACTCTAGACGGATAGGAGCTTGCCGACGAGTCAACAACCTTATATGTGTTGGGGAGCATCTCTAGCTATTGCGCTAAACTGATTAGTTTTTTGAGAAGAACAGCCATGCAGGATATCTTCCAATGGTCTGAGATTCTCTTCTTTTAAAGATGCGTTTTCTGGTGGGAAGCGAAAATAGCTTGTAGCTCGTAGCTTCTAGTTCGAACTATCTCTGCGGTTATGCCTTCTACTCCCCAAATAGTGCCCCTTGCTCTCGTAGCTGACTTAAAAGGAAAAGCTTTGGTGTAAACTCTGTTTCGCGTGGATTTAAGACTTTGCATGGGAATTGTTGAACGAGAAAAAAAACTGAGACAAGAACAGAAAGAAAATGAATTTACTCTCATGGCAGGAAATGGTGGAAATCTTTGTTGCGCCGAGATAATAGTGTTACGTCATATTCATCAAGTTCTCAAGGTGATGAGGTGACCTTCTTGGTTGAACAGCAGGGGTATTTGGTGCACCTCTGAGTCTTTTCATAAGCACCTCGTAATCTGCCTTCTTTGAACTCATCGTAACACACAGAGAGGATTCGTCCCGGGAAATTCTGGTCATACAAATTATTGTTCTAAATACTGGTTAAAAATCTCCAATTTAGTATTTTAAAGTTACACAACAATGTTCAGAAACCACAAGAAATGTTCTCAGAAAGTCGAGAATTTGTTTCTTCCATTTTGACTTGTATCCTCGTCGAATGCAAGGTATTGCCAGCAATAAGTAAACGGGTTAATTTGGACTACCTTGCAATAATTAGCTGGATATATTTAATATCCTTCCATAAAACTGAGCGGTATGAAGCGAGTAACTTACGAAACTTGTTAGAGTATCCAATGCTTGTGTTTGAGTTTTGCGCTACCTTGCCCCTAACGCTTAGCTGTAACATTCTTGTATGCGATTGGATCAAATGGAGACTCCGTAGGCTTATACTTAAAGAACTCGGTGAATAACGGGAATACGAGTGGTATTAGTGATTTAATTGCAAGTTGAAACCATTCATAGTGAACAATGAAAAATTAGTCAAGGTAGTCGCAAAATCAATGAGTATTCTCATCCCCTGCTCAGGAATTCCATATGATTTCCAACGTCTTCGCCTATAGAATT
Organism: Angiostrongylus costaricensis; assembly: GCA_900624975.1. Taxonomy (NCBI): domain Eukaryota; kingdom Metazoa; phylum Nematoda; class Chromadorea; order Rhabditida; family Metastrongylidae; genus Angiostrongylus; species Angiostrongylus costaricensis. The sequence continues at coordinate 11,966 of UYYA01000286.1, forward strand.
CAATTTAACGTCGTTTAGCAACTGGTAAGTTCTGAGAACAGCTGACGGCGCGGCGCCGCGTCAAAGGGTTCTGAAGTTCCACCGCCACCGCTGTTGAACGAAGCCAGTGCTATGCCAACAAGACCACCGACCTCGTTCCGACCAAAGTGGATTCGTTCACATTGCGAAATTGTGACGCGGCGCACTCAATAGTAAACTCAATAGTAAACTTCACACTCACTCAACAAAGTACGAGTTCTGAATCCTCATCTTCATGGAGCAATAGATCCGTTTGTCTTATTAGTCCTAGTAAAATAATAGCCTTATTACCAATTACCGACTTCTAACTGCAACTAGTTTCTTTCACTTATGTACAGATCAATTTTTTGCAACTCCTGTTTTTCACGGCTACGGCAATTCCGATGTTTTTATCTTTTAGAGAAACCGTTGTTAACTTACGTTATTACCTTCCCTGGACAGCAATTTTTAAAGAGGTAAACGAAACAGGTCAGATTCTGATTCTGATTCTAACTCTCATTATTAAGAAGAGACTTGGTACTGTTTCTACGTACTTTTATGATTTATTGAAGTGTTTTGAGTAGATTTACAGCATTCATATTATTCCAGTGAAAAGCTTGAAAGTTCTATTCGACAAAGTGCCTTTTCTAGACATGCAAATTTCTTGTGCACAAGAAATGAACTGCTACAATTAAGTACGTATTTTTGAACGGAATAAATATTATCACATTTCAATAATATGTAAATTTTGAAAATATCAGGACGGAGTGGAAACAACAAGTTATCCGGAATTATTCAAAACAAAGGCGATTATAGGAAACGAGAAATGGAGACAATCTTTAATAAATAATTATGGTAACCAGTAATCAAACGACCAAAACTTTATCACAAATACGCAAACACCCCCAAAATTAACGAACGTTAAAGATGCCACCTAATATCGGTGTGGACAGTGATTGAGCGTGAACAGATGATGACATTCGGTCCGAACGAGCCCAAAAGAATATAACGAAAACAGCTCCCTCGGTGGCATAGTATAATGAACGGAGAATTATCATTTTCCTATTGTTCTCTCTTAAAACCCTAAAACTCTTAAAACCAACGCAAAAGGTGCCAAATGAGTTGGTGCACATAGGCTTTTCTTGTAAATGGAGCAGTAAAAAAGCAATGAAAATCAAAAAGAGACAGTACTGTAACTTCAGCCAACGTATAACCTCGATATTTTCCTTTATTGGTGCGTATTCCGACCTACTAGTAGTCAATCCTCGTCGTCCAAATTCAAATCATCTAAATTTATGTCGTTACCGCCATCATCGGTATCCCCAAAATCGTCATCTGACCACCGCACTTCACCCGCATCCACGACAACCTAAATTGTGATGTTCTCTAAACAGAATCAGCAAAACACTAACTCAAAGGTGCAAGTATACTTTGTCAACGAAAATGTATTTACCGTTTCCAGTTACGTGAAGGAATTCACAAAAAGGACGACATCGGGACTAAACACTCTTGTCAAAAAAGTTGAAAAGTGTAGCTTGACTGCTATGCTACACAGGCACCATCACATTAGCAAGTTCACCAAGCTTCATTTATCATACCTCTTTCTAAGTACGGACAAGAGCAGACTGATGCTATGAAACATCGCCTCGTTGTGACAAACCTACTACAACTACAATGTCGCAAAAGAACAACCTTGTAAGCCTACCTCGGAACTCCAGGGAAAAAATAAGTGGCAATAAACCATTTTTTGCAACCTACACTAGGCGCCCTCGTATAAACAACGTCGTATGGCGAGATACCCATTTAAGGGTAGCTGAATATCGGCTTACACGAGTAGGGAAATTTAAAACAAGATACCCATGTGGTAACGAAGATAGCCAATCCATGCGTCGAGTCAGTGCTGCTATTCTCCAGGAAGTATATATGTATGTGCATACATAAATATATATATTTATATGTAAATTCACCAGGAAGCTTGGTGAGCCTGGATTGCCGGTTCGAACCCATGTGTATTGCAGGGCGCCTCCAACCATTACGCTACAAGAGCCCCTTATATTTTGCACTTCATGCATGTATATATATATATGTATTTGCATACATAAATATATATTTATATGTAAATTTCCAAAGGGATTGGAAACTGTCACTATGCACCTCTGGCTGAGGTGTGTGCTGGGGAAGTAAATCTGGCCCGCCATGATGAGGGACAACATCTGGCCGAGGTCGTTCACTAACGACATCCGGTTCGGCAGCAAAAGCAACTGCAGCTACTGCTTCACGAGAAAGACCATCGCTATCGTCATCAGAAAGCTGAAATTAATGCTGATTAAGACGACTAAGGGTTTGAAATGGGTGAAACTACTGTAAACACCTAACCTGAATCCCATTTTCACTTCCTTGCTCAGGAGTTGGCTCCTTTAGAGCTGGAGTATGTGAAACATTAGGAACAACACTGACTGACTCAGCTACAGTAGGAGGATGTTTCAGCACAGAATTAGGAACCTTATCGCTAGTGTCGCTAAGTGGTGGAGTTTTCCGTGGCACTCCACGAAGATGAGCTTGACCAGCTTCATCGAAAGTTACAGCACCTGTGCAAGTATTACATTTCGCATGAAGTAAATTAGCGAGACAAAAGACCTTACCAGTGCTCAATGCGGTCTTCAACTCGTCCATAACATTTCTTCGTTGATTCGTTGGTGCTTGAATTGAAGCCGGCATAGAGAGCTTGGACAGTTCTCGTAGATAAGATTCAGCTTTTTTAGATTCTGACCATTCTGGGAACAAGTTCTCGTAGCGAACAGGATCAGCAAGTGATTCGCCGATCCTCTCAAAATAAATACTTTAGATGAGACATATACATACATACCTTCATAGAATATTAGAAAACATCGCAACACTTACTCGTGACGTGTTCTTTTGGAGACGATCAGCTTTCTCCTTCCAAAGACTCATCACCCGCTGCAACTGTGACGGGCAGTGAGTACGGACAAAAAACGCAGCCTCGGGAATACGATCCGTACTAAATTTTTTTTTGGAAGCTTCGCAAGGTAAACTGCGATTGTATGCATTACGATTTACAGTCCTCTAGTAAAGAACTGCATTTGCAAACCTTAGAATTCATATATACCCTTTTATTCTATCTGGAAAAGAAGTCAAACCTAATGAGAGCTTCGATACAAGCGTCTACATCTCCAAGTAAGAGGCTTGTCGTGAAATGCACGTTATGTTGCCCATCCATGGCAGAATTTGCTGCCAGCTGAAATTAAATCTCTTTTGATAGACGCTGCTTACAATTAAACTCAATTCCAACTAAAAAGTAGAACTGTAAGCATGAGTGGTTCTATGTTCACTAACAAATATAAGTGAATATCAGATCTCAACAGTTCTCCGACAGTCTATAGATATTGTGGACAGTAATATTTCGAAACCGACTTTCCTTGAACCTCGGTATCACTTATAAATATGTATTCTTTCTTTGATGAGCTTACACGAGGTTGATAATGATATTTATTTTCGGCTAACGTTTCGACGTCTTCGTCTTCCTCAGAGCCGACGATCCGAGTCGATGGTCCATGCTTGTTATTCGTCTCGATGTGGCAACTTCGCCTTCGTGTCGAATCAGATCTTCCTTAGCGAGCCATCTTCTCGAATGAGGCATCCTCACTCAGTGATGCCCTTTTATACACGATGCTGATGGTGGATATAATGCAGGACAGGAGGCAAAGCACGGACATCGGTTGGTGTGTGGAATAGCATGTGATTCCCTGATAAGGGTAACTATAGGTTTGAAGTCTACCTGAGGTTAAGAGTCTTGCTTATATCTCAGCACTCTCTGTGTAATATAGACAAACTGAATAAACGAAAATTATAACAGTTATCAAAAATTGTGTATGAGAAAGCCAGAAAGTCAAATTATCTGAATCGCGGAATGGACGTAAAAACCTTAGTAAGAAGTGGAGCAGATCCTGCACAAGTTGCAAGTAATAACAGTCCACCATAGTCCTTTGCACGACCAAGACATTCTCCAGCTAGCATTAGTTCAGATTTTAGCGTAGCAGCCTATGTTGTGTTGGATAATTTCACCAAATTCGCCATAAATAATGTGAAGTCCATATAAGAATTAAAATACCGCAGTAGATTAATGAAGCACCTGACTAAGCATCCTCCACTTTTCCTCACTGTCGCTATGAATAGCCAAATCATATGCAGTCTTGAGGTCTCCAAGGGCCAAAGCAAGATCAAATCTAAACGTTCACTGATAGGAGTTGTCAGTTGCAAAAACTAGTGCGCACAGATCGCTAATGATTAACATTGTCAGACACAAAAGAGAATTTCGAACAATGATGGGGTTACAGAGATGGTCCAATCCATAACGAAGTCGACATAATTTCTAATAAAAATAAGCACCTAAATGGCATTTAAAAGATTTAACAAAAGAAAACACGAATTTTCGAAACAGGCAGTCACTCACTTGTGGTCGGGGTCTTGTGAAACAGCGAGAGCTTGTCTCTTAAATCCTTGCTTTTCAAGAAAGTGAGCCACACGTGTACGCTGTTCCTTGGGAATCGTTGTCAAGACCTGCAAAATGCATGTCATCGACAACGCAGCTGAATCCCGAAAAGTTCTCACTCTATGGAAACATAAAGTATTTCACCATAACAATAATCTTATAACTTCATCATACCTTATCAGCGGTCTCAAAATCTCTTCTCATAACCGCCGTCTGATATTCTAGCACACATAGCAGAAGCTTGTATGAAACCACATTCAATTCTTTGTCCACAGCATAAACACGTGATTCCTTTGCCATATAACCAAGCTAAAGTTTGATATCAGTTATAACACGATGTTTTCTGATGGTGCTTGATAAAAGACTAAACGACTTAAACTGAAAATACGCATTTCTTACCAGATAGAGAGGTCTATCCATGTGAGCGATTGTCACAATTTCACCGCCAACATAATAATTAAGCCTATTTAAGGAAGTAGTGAAAATAAAACAGTCTCCGATCCAGAATGCAGTTTTAACCCCTTCACTCTGCTCACCTAAAAACAAAATATACTGCGAAATCTGCAACAAAGCTTAGATGGATCGTATTATATGGATTGATCATCTTGTTTTCAAAGATGGACATTTTCTCGAGTAGTGCGAAAGATTTAGATTAAATGATTGTGTAATTACGAAATTATCGACTAACCAATTACTTCAAAGGTATCTTCCACACCATCATCGGTAATCTCGTCAGAAGTAGCGTTCGCAAATGCTTCTGTGTTATATTTGAGAATGTAGAAGGACTCCTCACCGCAAATAGCGACCTTTATAAAAAGTAGACCAAACTACTATTTCTGATAAAACAGCTGTCAGAGTAAGAGCAGTACTTATAGCACTTATACATATTCGCGAAGATATTGGCTCTCTAATAACTAAAGCACTTAAGAACCAGAGGGATTGAAAAACAGAAAACATACGGAATCATCATTATCATTAATCACTATCAGTATACTATTTGCACAAAATACTATTTGTACTTTTGTTTTTTATTTTACCCCATTTTATATGGCCCATCTTCACGTCTACTGTGCGGATCCTACCACTTCTTACACTCGATTCTTTTCCTCAAATCCATCATTCACGAAGGCGTTCCAACTTTTACGTGTACCTTCGACTGTTGCTTCAGAATTTCCGATCGATTTTGAATGTAGTGGAATGCTGATAGAGTTGATTCGACTATCTCTGCAGTCATGAAATTGCCGGGCTAGAGTATTCCCAAATACATTGCAGTGATTTTTTTCCCGGACAAGTCCGGTACCATTTTCACGACAACAGAGGGATAAGAGGCTTGGTGAGCCAGGGGCGGAATCGGATCAGCACCGTGCTTGTGATGACCGGTATCATTGCCACTGTGCTATCTGCCCCTATTTGTACTTCAAATTGTTCAAGGTAAAGCTTTCGAAGAATTCAGATTTTCAAGAATTTTAACCAGGTTTACCGAACAAAGACGCGCTCTTTTAGCCTTTTTGCTACCCAAAATGCGAAACATCCCTAGTAAAAAAAAAGATTTGGAGGCTCCAGCATCCAGAATTTCATCGTGATTGAATAGAAAAACCTACAATTTGATTGCAAAGGTTGGCGTATTATAATACTTCCTATTCTAAACAATTAAGTCCGTTATGAACTAAGATATATCTCTCAACGTTGAAACATAAAACTATTTTCGACCTATAGTATTAATAAATGGCATATCGACGTGAATGAGCCAAACATCACATAAAAGTCGACCAACCATTTCTGCGCTGTCACTCCAGTACACATGCTTTGCAGCAATTTCAATTCGGCGCACCAATTGTGCCGTCTCCCAGTCGTAGAAACAAAGAGAAGAAGGTGAACGAGCAGCAAGAAGTGGTCCTCCTTCGATACCTTCTAAGACAGTATCGGTTCGAATTTGTTTATAGTCCTAAACAGATACTAAATCATGTATGACAACAAAAAGTGCTATCTTTTCACCTTAAAATTTTTCTTGATTTTTACAGAAGTGGCTGACTCACGAATAGCAAACATATTGGGATCAGAAGCCCAGACGAATTCCAATGCCTAAAAATGAGAGATGAGAAATGATTACGGTTTGATTCAAACTATATTTGTTCTATAGTGGACTCCGAAATGAACAACACCTTACAACTAATGTTTTTGCGCAACTTTTCCTAACCAACGTTAAAGCTCCTTTTGTTCCACTAAATTTATTGACTTTTTAACTTTTTAAACACATTCGGGATGTCTAATTTTGCTTCGGTGCCGCATGCAAAGACGCTCAATTTCTGCAGCTATAGACATGCAGGTTTTTCAAAAACTAACCAACTTGGAAATTGAGAGAACACCAAAACTATAGAAGAAATTTCGCTTTCTCCCTCTAAGGACATGAGTGGTATGTATTATGCATCACACCACTTAATATACGGCATATATTAAACTACGGTCCAACTCGCAAACACAGTGCTACCAGCGCTACGAACTGTGTTACAGTTTACAATAAGTCTACTTCTCCACCTTTTTATCCGCAAATGCTATGCAACAAATAGGGTTTACCACAGTAAAAAGCAGTAAAATAACAGTCAACTGCTTGTCAAATTACCGGTCACTGCTCTCGTCGAAGAAAAGGTTTTCTGCACACTTCTACTTCAGAACAGAGCTTCTCTGGGGAGATCGGAAAGGAAAGAAACCTCTAAAGAGGTCATATCGACTAAGATGTCCCCATAATTTTGACTGCTACAAAAGTGATAAAATAACAAAAGGATAAAGCTCTCGGAGCTGATCAATCCTTGACGGATGTGCCATGCATTCGACTTCATTAAGCAACGTTTGAAAGTGAACGAATGCACCATTGGCCTTTACAATGACTCGCAGGGGCCTACCGATGCATTGAGGCGGTGCTGCTATCCTCCCAGACAAGTCTGGTACCAATTCGCCGACCCCGGAAGGATGGAAGGCTTGGTGGGCCATGGGCGCGGGGATCGATTCCACGTGTGTTGCAGGGTACCCCGACCACAGCTCCACAAGCGCCCTACAGGGGTGATGTCGTCGCTAATGTGTCAACATTGTACGAGATCTTTACCACCTGTCGTCTCGATGACCGTCGAGTGACTCTACGGGGCGTCAGTAAGCCTTCAATTTCTTCCTGTCGCAAGCAAGAACAGTCCAGTGCGTTCTGCTGGGACTAAGGAACCACTGAGCATCGTATCTTTCTTCCAGGGCTCTTGTAAAGAACTCTGACCAAGTTGGTGGTCTTCCCGTTATGCGAATGACACCTTGAGGAATCTACTCGCTCGCTAACAGCTCTTGCCCATCGGTTGTCGCCTAGAACCACTACCGTCCGGCCGGCCCATCTTAGTTTCGATAGCTTGGCATATATAAGAGCATCTTCGATTTTTGATCGTTGACGCAGATTGGAGCTCCAAATACGCGATACCTCTAGCATCCTCGTTCCGACTCTCGTTTCATAATGATGAGTGATCTCGCATTCTGATTAGATAGCGAGCAGCTTTCTGAGCGATACCTTAAGGCAAAGAGAATCGTGAAGTCGAAAAAGTTGGTACGGAGCTCGGTGCTTTTTGTTATCCTCACCACCTCCTCGATGCTCGTAAAAGCTCCCTAAGCCATTCGCTTCGTCTTGCTCATATGTGGAGCTAATTCGTTGCCATGCTGTTCGCAGATAATCATTCCGTTGAGTGTGAATGGAGCATACGGGAACAATTTTTTTCCTCATGAACATTTTTGTGAGATCCAGTTGAAGACCAATTTTCCCATATGCGTTATGAAATTCGGCAAGCATTCGTTATACCATACTAGTGCCTGATGATATAAAAACGATATCATCATCAAAGAGAAGACGGAGTAATTGCCGACCATCGATTTTCACGTTCCCAAGAGCCCACTAATGGACTGAATAAATCCTAGTTTACGGTTTTAGGATCTCGTTTTTTGAACGTAGCGTCTTCCTCTCTTTTCGGCGAAGAACGGAATGATGCGCGAGCTAGGCGATCGCCTGATCCAACTTCGAACTTTGAGACAACAGTGAAATCAATACCTTCCCTGATTATTAACCAAAGAAGAGGCTGATAAAAAGATCTATTCGGTCAACGCTTCTGCTTCTCCGTGTTCCTCAGAGCCGAACTGATTCCGACCATCAACAGCTGGTCGTTGTCACGACGTAGTTGTGCATTGCCTCATTGAGTCGAATTCAGTAGAAGGAACACCGCTCGAATGGTTAACTTCACTTAGTGGTGCACTTTTATGTAGGATGGGTGTTGAACAACTCCCACCTTCAATAAATCTACTTTCGGCGTGTAATGTTCAATTTAGTAACTAATATTTATTGAAAACTATTGATTCGCTACGTGCTAGCTAAAATGATACCGACTACTGCAGAATGCACTGCCCACCCAAAGTGGATCATATTGGTGGAAATCGATAAACACCCGCCGTGTATAAAAGGACGCCTCTGGGAAGTTAGCCTTCTGAGCGGTGCTTCCTCCACTGGGTTCGACTCGATGCGACACCGAACAAAACATCACTGCACTGTGGACCACCGACTCTAATCACTCCTTACTAAGCCTCGTGTTTGCTTAATAATCGAAGAAGGTATTGGTCATTTTCGGCGAGGTTTAATGAAAGCTGTTTTGAAAACAGCAGAATCGGCTAGGCAAAACTTCGATTCTTACTATGACATGGTCTATTTCGTTATGTCACCCTCCAGTAGCTGGGGACTACTACGTCCAGCATTGAGAATAGGGGTTCTATGAGTTAGCATGAATGTATCGGTCGTTATGATAAGCTCAGACAGCTGCTCATACTGCTCGTTGCAATCTAATCATTGGGTAGGAATATGGCGTTCTCCAGACTTTCTTCTGGATCCAATTTTTGTTTTAAACCTCCATTGAGGACCATAAAGAATGTGTGGTCTTCTCTGTAGAACTTCTCCAAGTCCATGTAGAACGCTTCGACTTCGTCTACGTCATAGCTTGACGTCGGCGCGTAAACAACGAAGATTGTCAAAGCCGGAATTGATCCACGTCTTCTTAATCGTAAACATCCGATTCGGGTTGTGAGTTGTTCGAATGAATTGATGTTCATGACGAGATTCGTGTTGACGAGAACGCCGACTCCTCTAATGCCGCATGTTCCGAGGAACAATTCTTCTCCGGTGTCGTAAACGGCTTTGAAAGGCTGGCGTCTTCTCGTTTCGGCCAGGTCGTACCTTATCCTTCTTGCTTGCATGAGCAAGCCTTCTATCGAGGACTCGGATGCAAGTGTGCGTGCATTGTAGGCATAGATAGTCGCCTTAGTCTTTCGGGATTTAGGCAACCTAGAATGAACCAATTTTAGCAGCCCCTCTGTACTCGTAATACCCAACGCCGCCGTATCGGAGGCTCCTCCGGAGTCGGGGAAATGAGGCCCAGTTACAACCACAACGTTGCTGAGATATTTGCAAAACTCTGGACCGCAGGTGTCTATGGTGGGGAACGAACGCGCTATTATCCTTTCCGGGGAGTAACGCGTTCACCACCACACCATGCGGGTCCTTTGTTTCGCACGTCTCTCAGCTATTTCTATCGATCTTTTTGCCACAGCAATCACCTTGCCCAGTTACTTTACTGTGTTTAGCACCTAAAACCACCAATACCTTGCTGACTTCTGAACTCTGAACATGCATGCTTTTGGCTGAATTGACTAGTACAATACAATCTGCATGAACTAGAACACACCCACGCACGAATGGATATGCTTTCGCAAACAGAAGGTATGTGTCAAATCAGTGTAGCAGAGTTAGGTATCCATCCATCCATCCATCCGTAGATTCACCTTCTTGTCGTGGAAGCATACGGTTTATCTATAGTTATTAATGCACCAATTTCCGGAGGTTATCAGATTCAAGAACAAGTGCAGCATATACACACATATGTACCCAATATTCATGTGTATATATAAGACGATATTTGATTTAATAATCACACTGATCCAATTGCATTACTATGAATATTAAATCTGCTACTCTTTCGCTGATACAATACTAGATTAAAGTGGAGTAACATCGAATCATTTAGATGTACACACAATACCACGTAAGTAAATATGAACACCGAACCTGTCCAAAATCCTTGTTACGGAGGGCCATCGCAGTATAAACTATATACTCTCCATCTCCACAGGCAACGACGAAACGTCCATTGGAAGAGTGGGAAAGTGTTTGAGGATAGATTTCGCAAGCTCCCAAATCTTTGACTGAGAGAGGTAACCGCTCTCCATCTGAACGGTTTCTGCTGAGCTAAAGGATATTATGTCAACAGGTCACTAGAAAAAGCCTTTACCTTGGATGGCTTCAGAAGCTTCAGCATCAAGAGTTTTGAGGTTTGCTTGCTGAATCTCGGAATGACGTGCCCACAAAATTTTTCCTGATTGATCCATACTGACCTACAGATGCTAGATTTAACGAAAACCTTACTATTATGCATGAGAAGATACATAGCATGCTATAGGCATCTTAGGCTCCTGAGACAACTTACAGCAGGTTCTTCTCGTCCTAACTTTAGTGTGACTGACCCTTCATCATAACCAATGGCGACTGTGTTTGATCCACGTTGGGCTTGTATGCACCAAACACGCTCTAGTCCATAGTTAAGAGTACTCTCCAATCTAAAATCCTCAAACAGAAGATTGCTTTAGATAGACAAGAATAAGCTTGCTCTTATAAACAACTGACGGAGGAGCTCAAGAATAACTGCTCGGCTATCAATTTTCCAAAAACAGAGATTAGAAGTTCTACACCACAAATTTTATGAACAAAAAAAAAGATAACTTCAATGATGCTGAGATAATCGCAAAACTCCGGACCGCAGGTGCCTGCGGTGGTTGATGTCAAAAGATCGATAGAACTAGCTGAGAAACAGGCGAAACGAAGGACCCACATGGTGTGGTGGTGAACACGTTACTCCCTGGAAAGAACAATAGCGCGTTCGTTCCCCACCGCAGACACCTGCGGTCCGGAGTTTTGCAAATATCTTAGCAATCTTGTGGTTGTATTTCGCTTAGTACCCTGCCATAAAAAATATAGAAGGCAGAAAATAAAAAGTAAACGTTGTGAATTCAACTGTAGTCTCAGCTTAACTGGGTTCAATGCCTATGTGGGCTCCCCAGATCAATCCCGTTCACGGGTGATTGCTGAAAGCACTGGTTGATAAAAAAATATTTCGACCTGTAAACCGGTTTCACCACAAAATTATATGGAAACAAACGCTTACTATTACCTATATGTGTTCGCATGCCACAGGCGCACTGTAGAATCTTCACTACCTGTAAAATCACAGGTCCAGGTAAGATTTTGTAGACAGTCATGAAAGAAAAATACATATAATTTTATATCAGCGCACCAGTGATGATGAGGGGGAGTTCAGGATGAAAGCATACAGATGAGACATTTTGTGCGTGCCCATCTAGAGTTTGGACACAAGTTTTATTCTGAAAAAAAAAGCAGTGAAATACCATCTCTAACACTTTCACAGTCCTGAGTCCGAACAGGAAACCTCACCTGATAATCCCAAATCTTTACAAGGTGATCGTCTGCTCCAGAGATTAAATATGGCTTATCACCTCCATGGTAGTAATCGACACAATTTACCTATACAAGTAATAGCAACAACAGGTATAAAAGTGTTCAGAAACTGTGACTAGTACTACCCACTCCTTTCTCGTGTCCTTCTAAGGTAAAATTCGGCTGCTGACTTCCAAACTGCCACACCTGCAAAAAACAAAAGTGACATTCTCAAATGACTGCCACTTATTTTACAAATTCATCCTACCTTTACGGTCCTATCAAGTGATGCTGTGGCGAATGTGTTGTTATCCTTTGGATTAATAGCAACTTGCATGACATAATGTGTGTGTCCTACAAAAGAACTTCTCTTGATATAGCAGGTAGTGAACGTACGATTTTTCAAAGACAAAGTACATGTTGGACAAGACGTTGAATCGCGCTGGACCTACCTTCGAAACTTTGCTTCATCTGCCATTTATTGTCCCAGTCCCAAAGCTTTATCATCATATCGTCACTTGCTGTGATAATGAACGATTGCGTTGGATGGATTACGATAGATCTAAATAGTTGGTAATAAAACAATAACAACAGCAAACCAATGTACGAGCTTGTTCAAACGAAAAGCTATAAAGCAGTAGAAAAAATGTGTATAAGCAAGACTTCTCGCCTGAGGTAGTCAGAATGGGCCTCAAATTGATGAACTCGCTCAAGCGTGTTGTAATTAAAAACTCGAACATGCATGTCATCAGATCCTGTCACTACCCAACTTTTCCGAGGGATGAACTTAGCTGCACGCACCGGCAAGTCGCAAACCTGAAAAAGAAACAGTTCCTTCCCTGAATTAAATCTTTTCTTCACATCAACAGGAATTCTTCATTTCTGCACTGGCACCATACCTGACAAAACAGATTCGCCACTATTTCAAAAGTGAAAGTGTTAGGAGCGTCTGTTACACAACAATTTTAAGAAGTTTAATTGGTAGGGTTTTCGCTTTCGTTCGCGAATTAAGTTTTCATTATTAACAGAGAATATTGACTGAATAAAAAAGTATGGTTATAGTTTACGTCCAGGCCTTGAGTAAAGCGAATTCAGTGAACTACAACTGAAGAAAAAGTGATAACAACTCCGCCTTAGCTCAACAAACGGAAAGGTGCTAAGAATAAAAAAAATGAATAATGCTCTCGGCGTTGATCAATCCGTGAGGGATTCGCCAAGTATCGACTTTATTAAGCATCGTTGGAGGTGAGTGAATGCATATCTGGTCTTTACAATGACTCCCGGTGGCCTACCGATGTATCGAACCAGTGCTGCTATCCACCCAAACAAGCCTGGCACCAATTTACTGACCTCGGTGAGATTGGTGAGTCTGGGACGCGGAATCGATCCCGTGTGCATTGTAAGACGTACCAATGTGCTAAGATATAATTTAATTATTAATGCTGAGGTTTGCTCATATTCGGACTTTCGAACTATTAGTCAACAACTGTAAGGCAAGATTTTCTAACGATTTACACTCAGGAACTAATCGATACACACAAAGAGCAGTAAGCTAGGGGTTTCCAGTGCAGAAAAGGTTTAGTATACGTAATTAGCAACTTTTCAGGTAATCAATATAAATTCTTGAGTAAAGAAATAAGCCAACCGAATGCTTCACTCACTTCGAATGACTTAACAAGCTGTTGGTTCTCATAATTCCAGATATGTACATTACCATTATAGAGGGCAGCAAGAAGCCATGGTTCAGACGGATGTAGATCCACGCATTTAACACGGTCCGAACGAGCCAAAAGTTTTCTTTTCACGTCTAATCGCAAAGGCATCCCTTAAAGAGACAAAGTTAGAACACCGCACCTTGAAATTACACAGATGGAAGATAGAAAAAGAACACTTAGAAGCCCCATTTAGGATAAAATCAACATCATAAGAAACAAAAACAAGGCCGTAACTCGAACATAAAAACCTCCTGGTTGTCATATAACAAAAAAAGCCCAGGATTTTCATGGAAACCAACGACCGTGCGATATGTGATAACCGTGTAATAAGTAGCCCTAATGATTAATGTAGTCATATTTTAGAAACTTAACGGCCGCAGTCATTCTCAAGATATTTAAGCCTTTTTTGGAAGTAAAAAGTCAGATTAATACTGGTAATGAGATCTGAAGAACAAGTTCCACTTCAAAGAGATAAAGCCGAATTCGTTGGCCAACAAGATGTCTGCATCTACGCAAGCGTGGCAGCCCAAATTTTCAGACTTCTCCGACTACCGTATTGCTTCCTTATTAAACAAACCCTGTGAGTTCGGCTGCTTTTTGACAACCTTCAATGAATTTTTCGACAACTGGAGAACTGAGTGGGTTGATGAATCGATAATTTTATAGAAAAGGGTTTATCTAATCGCTAGAGGCACACGAATACTTTTTCCGGAAGTCTCCAATTAATATCTGTTTAGAACTGAAATTCATGAAAAAATGAAAGCGAAATCTGCATTGCAAAAAATATTATAGGAAGCATGGTGGCTGGAAACATCACGACACACTAGGAACGGTATCCGCTTTTGTTTTAGGAAGTGCCGACAAAATGAAAAGATTAAGATTCGTCGACTTCAAAAACTCGGATTTCTATCCCAGTAATACGAAAGAACATATAACTTGTAAGTGGAGATTTGTAATTTCGAATGGTTTTATCCTATCGATCTCTGCCAAGCTGAGAGACAGGCGAAACGAAGGACGCGCATGGTGTGGTGGTGAACGCGTTGCTCCCCGGAAAGGACGATAGTGCGCGTTCGTTCCCCACCGCAGACACCTCCGGTCCGGAGTTTTGCACTTATGTTCTGGTTAACAAAATTCTCTATTTGATGAAACATAACCGTTTACAGTTGAAGAACGCAATTATTTTTAGCCACCTGCGACGTATACAATGCACATCGTCTGTTCGGTGCTGAATTCGAAGCAATATCCAGTGGATTAAAGTGTATTACACAGAATAGAAAATGGTTTATCAGCACTTCCTGATTTAGAACACAGCGATTGCAGAATGTCGGGGTACGATGTGCAGCGAGGGAATTCAGTGCCCAGTAGGGTCTCCCAATCTATCTGGAAGCCCAGCTAATAGTAAACCAGTACCCGGATCCACCACCGTCTTGGTATCAAACTAGTCACAGGTGGTAAATCATCTTCTGATCCACAAGGGCGGCGACTAGTTGTAGTGATTACGACCTGGGGCAGACTTTGGCCAGGCTGACCTCGGCATTCCAAGGAACCACAATGGCTTGCCCAGCAAAACTCTGAAAGTGGAGACTAAGCTGGGACCCGCACAACCTGTGAGGACAGGCCATCCAAGTGTCTAAATTCACATTTCTAGAATTTCACATGTACGGTTCCGAAGTTGAAGAACGTAGTTCACTTTTAGAGGTTCCAACTTTATCTCAGAGCTTCCAGCCTTAGGACAATGATATTTTTCTGGATTTCGAGTTAGATTTTTCTGACTTTTTTCTTATTTGTTCGTCGGCAGTTTTCCTACTGATAGACTGCAATTTCAGCTTCTTCTATTTAATTTTGCATTCGTAATCCGGTAGATCACGAATTTCGTCCAACGTTTTGACAACATGGAAAGCTAAGAAAACTGTTCCCTGAGCCTGGAAATTTGTGTTCGTCAAATTAATTCCCAATAAAGGCGAGTGCGTCCATTGCGATTTAGCACATTTTACCCCTTGTCAATTTTCATTCCATTTTCTTCTCCAGAATGGTAAAGCAACAGGATGTTAAAGTGCAATGTTATCAATGAGTAATTACAACAAAAATGCAGCAACAGAGTTCTTCTTTCAAGGTAGTCCACTTCTTGGTGGACGCTGTGATGTCCTTTAACGTAATTGACAAGCGTCAAGAGGAGCTGGTGATACTTCTAGCAGAATTCTGCGTTCCCATTTCGTGATTCTGTTTGTTCAAATGTTTCACTTTCGCCTACATCTTAGAAAAGTGCAAATAATTTGTGGATTATATCTCAGAAAAAATATCTGGCCCTGAAACTATACCGTTCTTCGTGTTCTAGCAAATGGAAACTCGAACTTTATTCAAAATGAAGACAACGAATGGGTTTTCTTGAGTGAAGCATGACATGGGAGTTATAAAAGAGGGAGATTTTAGAATAATTTCTCCATTGATTCCAATATGGGTTATCGCACATGGTTACCCGAGAACGGGTATGGATACCTCCCAATGGTTTACCGCCTCAACGTGGCTGGGAGCTGTTCCTGGGTGTCGGACTGCGATGTACAGCGGGGGGATTCGTCCCCCCGGCAGGGTCTTCCAAGCTGAGAAGGAGTCCGTCATTTCCATCAGGAAGCCTAGGTAAGAGTAAACCAATACCAAGAACCACCACCGTCCTAGTATCAAAGTCGTATGGTGGCAAATCTCCCTCTGATTCACAAGGGCTGCGACTGTCTGTCGTGGTGACGAACTGAGGCAGGCTTTGGCCAGGCTGTCCTCGGGATTCCAGGAAACCACAATGGCTTAATAAGCAAATCTCTAAAAAAAGGTGATTATGCTGGAGCCCAGACACTCAGTGTGGACGGGCCGTTGAAGTATCATGTATCAACTAAGCAATATGGTGGATTATGATGTAAACCTCGCTCTCACTCAGGTCTATAGACAGACCGAGAAAAATCGGAGAAAAAACGTCTGCTAAAATACAACCACATTCGAAAATTCCATGCATCGCTAGCTCGACCCCTGTCCAAGTAAGAATGTAGACGTTGTCAATGTTATCAGTGGGAGAAGGGTTTTCTGCCTTGTGGCTAGAAATTCGTTCAGCACTGCAGTGATTCAGGTGATCAGTCAACTGAGCAGTTGAGAACGACGTAACAAAGCGACCACTTCCTAAACTGATAGAACTTCTATAAAATCTCAGTTTCTTGATCTATCTTCGCGAATTCTCAATAAACCTTACATAAATGTGGAGTGAGGACGTGGAAAGTTGCATCCCGTAGTAGATTTCGTTATAGATGGTGCTACTGTTGTTTTCATGTTATGGAAACATTTCGACACCGTATAAAGTGATGATAAGTCTCTTATCACTAAATGTTCCTTTCACAGCAAAGCGAACTGTGCGACGAAACCGGTAGTTGACTGGAACCGTATGTAACATCGCAGGCTGAATATCAGCTTTTCTTCGAATACGTATAATTCTTGAAGATAAAACATTGTTATAACTGGTTACGATTATGGACGAAAAAATGTCCTTTCATACCAGAGAGTTTCTCAACAGCTCGATTTTTCCATGTTAGTACATTTTCATAAACAATCGGCCTGGACTATTTTAAACGCTGTGGCCTTAAAAGCATTAAACAAAACACTTGTAGACCTCGATCTGTAGAATGTCCCGACATTAACATTTAACTTGGTTTAAAGGGCTCGAACCATTCTCTGATGAAGAGCGGAAAAGACATCAAAAGAAAGGCAGAAAAAACAAAAGACAAAAATATGGGAAAAATCTGAAGCCATCGGAGTAACCGATACCGTATCCCACTCAGAAGCACTGCTGGACAAGAATAGGGCCTTCACTATCTAGTTCTACAATACACGGCGATGACAATGACAGAGTTTTCTCTAAGAACATTTTCTCTCTACAGCCTTGCTCTCCAATTTTAGGGAAGCTACCACCTTTTTCTATTTCGAATTTGAACTTTTAGCGAGTAAATTATCTCGAACATTCATGTTCCAAACAGTTGTAAGAAATTGTAGGTACATCTCCTTGAAAATTTTATCACTCGTTATCGAAGGCTTTAGATTTGTCCTAATTAATCTAGCTAGCTAGATTAGGACAAAGGCATCTGTTGAATTAACCATATCCAAGTGGTTACCACTGTATCACAAAATTTTGTCGGTAGAATCCTATAGTCACTAACCTAACTTTCAGCGACCAAGTAAAACCGCTTGATGTTATCTAAACGGAGGCCATCGCTCAGTAATCGCACACCTGTAGTCTGCACCTATCAACCAAAGTGGAGACATGGTATATAAGAACTTTGACTGCTGTTTTTCTGCACCACGATGACACAACCCTTCAGTCATCTTCTTAACAATTCTGTTGGAAAAAAATAGACGAAGCGACTTTCTCGCCGTGTCGACGGTGAGTGGACACTGATTCCCATGCTATAAATGAAGTCATCACCTTACTGAGAAGTGTAAGTGTTGTATAAAGGGATAAAAGGATAAAGCTCTCAGCGTCGATCAACTCTTGATGGGTGCACCATTCATTCGACTTCATCAAGCATTGTCTGGAGATGACTCAATGCATATATCGCCTTTACAATGACTCAGTGACCCTACCGATGTATCGAGCCAGTGCTGCTATCCTCCCAGACAAGTCTGGCACCAATTTGTCCACCCCAGACGGATGGAAGGCTTGGTGGGCCATGGTCGCGGAGATTGATTCCATGTGTGTTGCAGGACGCCTCCGACTACTGCGCCACAAATGATGTATACATCGCTCAAAGAGTTAGAAGAGCTCCACGAGGCATACAGAACACCTGCCCAAATTTACAACCCAAAGTAGGTACTGTGTGTTCAAAATTCTAGAAAAAACAGATCCAAAACCAAGTATTAATACCTCATCCACATGATCAGAGGTATCGACGATCGGCGGCAAAACCTAAGAAATAAAGGCCGAAACTTGAAGACTGTAAAAACGTTCACCACCAAATTGGAAATATTCCCTCCCTCTTCATAAACTATGCTTCCATTGTTTGTATTAAAACGCCTAAGACATCTCTCTGCTATAATTTTGACCCTTTCACGCACTCTTTTCGTATTCTCTAACTCAGATTGTCCATCTTTTGTATGAACTACTCCCTCACTGCATTGATAAGTTTTCTGCATGAATGGAGCTTGTGTTCCATATATTGTATTTTCGTATCCATTTTATCTCGATAATCATAGAACACGTTGACCCAACTGCTTTGGATAAACTAATCGTTATCTAATCCGCCTCCGACCAACGAATCGACCACAACAGATAGTGCTAATCAGGAAAAAAAAACTCCGTAACCTCTCCTCGGGCAGTGGTCAAAACTATCCAGAAAGGAGTAACAACGTTTACAGAGACGTCTGTCCACCACACACGCTGTGGGATAACCATCCGCATTTGAAATCATCCATGCCTTCATGCCTAGCAAAAGTTAGCTGTAGGTACTCATTGTCTTACATCATCGATGAACTGCATATATTCTTTAATCGTCAGGAACACCCCATTCGTTTGTCATTCTCGCTATGTCGTCATTGCTGCACAGCATACATAGAGATTTAATTGTTCGCGTTTAACTTTTGTCACTGGGGTCACACATTACTAGTCCTTCATCGTTGAACTCAACAAAGCTAACTCTTCGTCACTGCTCATTGCTACTCTTTTATACAGATGTTGCCATTTGTTTACCATTCCACTTGACTTGTAAACTTTTGAGAGGTCAAACGAAGGGAAACAAAAATGATGCATATTGAAGCCAAGTGATATATACAGAAAAAGCACAAAGCTCTCAGGGTTGATCAATACCTGAAAGATGCGCCATGCATTCGACTTCATTAAGCATCGTTGGAGGTGACTGAATGCATATCTGATCTTTACAATGACTCACAGTGGCCTACCGATATATTCAGCAATGCTGCTATCCTTCCAGACAAGTTTGATATCAATTTGTTGCTCCCAAGGGATGGAAGGCTTGTTGAGCCTTAGTTACGTGGATCGTTCCGTTGGGTGGATCAATCCAACGTGTATTGCAGAGAGCTTCCGACCACTCCGCTACACGCGCCTGGTACATATATCCACGCAACTACACCTATTTTTTTCCTGTCCAGAATAACACTCCACAAAAACTGCATTGCTCTACCACATTGCTGAGACTAATACTGATTGTATTTACTTAAAATATATAATTTCACATCACATGAAATACAGGAATACATTGCAAACACTTAAACCATTAACATATTCACATGAACACGTAATTTAAGCTTTACAGGCAACAGGTACACGATCACGAAAAATCGTCAAGATTTTGAACTGTAGGAAAAGATATACACAGAAGTGAATCGGAAACTGGATTTTGAGATCACATTTCGCTCTCTCTGCACAAATTACGCCGCAACAAAAGCGGCGCATTTAAGCGAACAGGAGGAACACAATCAAGATAAAACTCATAACGTGGATAAAAATGGAGTATTAAGTTAACATTTACTTAGTTCACGAATTCATAACGTCGCAAACTCACATAGCATTATTGTTCTTGTTTCCTATAGAAGTCATGGAGTGACCTCGCAACATCCAGACACCCTCCAACGATATATCGCACAAAGTTATCACCAGCGAATGAGCCAACACGCATTAAAGTCGGATCCTCCTCCGAATGATATCCCGTGAACGTATACTTCCCGACTAATATCCCATCAAAGCCACTTACACGTCCAATGCATATGACCAACAATGAGCACTTCTCCTGAAAAAAAATATGGTAACACAAGTGCACAAAGTTTTCATGGAAAGAGTATAGTCCCGAATAATACTCATAAAGCGCCAAAATTCACCACAGTTTCGCACTGCAGTATAGCCGAAGGCAATTTTCCATTATGTTCTTGAAAGAATATCACGAATTAAGAAACAAATGAGGAAAAGTAAAGGAACGCGTGTAGCACAGTGGTTAGAGACGTCCTGCAATACACATGCCCGTCACGCCCCAGGTCCACTAAGCCCTCCACCTTTGCGGGATAGCTAAATTGATATCGGACTTGTCCAGGAGGATAGCAGCATTGGTTCGATACATTGGTAGGTCACCGTGAGTTATTGCAAAGGCCATACATGCATTTAATCATTTCGGACGATGCTCAATGCATCGAATGCATGACGCATCTCTGACGATTGATCAACGCCTAGAGCTTTATCTCTTATCCTTTCTATGAATAAAAGTATTCTTCCATATACACTAATATTATTAACGCTAATACTCACATATTGGTATCCTTTCGAAGTAGATATAGTGAGAACAGAGTTCTCATCAACACTAATGATCGATGAGGCATGTCTTTTCACATATAGTGGATGCGAATCTCTACCGATCATAAGGCGAAAAATCGAATGATACTCCAAGTAATGTAACGGTGAAAGACGCGACAGAACAGAATCTGAAAAAACATAAGTCAAAAAAAAATAACAGGTATGAGAGAAAAATGATCGGATAAAATTTACATACTTTGAATTTGACGTTCCGTTCTTCGCATAAGATGTAGTACCGGAACCTCATGTTCCAGGCATACTCGGACAGCATCCGCCGATGAAATCCCATCTCCAACCACAACAACGCGAACTCTGTAAACACAAGAGTTACGTTGTGTCTGGACGTCCTCTTGTTGGTAAGGTTACACTACAGCTAGGTGATTAGATTTCGAATGCTCACTGAAAAAACTGTACAATTGAAAAATGGCGATTAAGGCGTCCGAAGAAATTTTACCGATATTGGTTATCACAATTTCCGTTCCAAAAGAGAAAGATAGCCTATCCACTGAATGATTTTAAACTTGAAAATGTCTAGAAATACCAAAGAAATGCAAACAAAGAACCTTGTATCACTATTGCAGTCTTGTTGCGCTAACTGCGACCTCATGCTTAGAATATCGTAGACAATCGGGAGCGAATAGTTCTGTGTTGGAAGCTAAACATATCATAAATCTAGAAAAAGCTAAAGAGCAAATTAGAGTAGAAATCGGATGAAAAATAATATCGAAACTAAATAAAAGACGATAAATATGAATGTTGTGAGAAAACAGAAGAAATGAAAGACAAGAAAACACCTCGAGTGGCCGTTTTTTCATCAATCCACAGGCTAATATAACATGATTTGCAGTATAACTGAAGCTCATTCCATCGAGACGTTTTCCAGAAACAGTCCATACACCACCGGTTTTCTTAAAGTGCAGGAACGTATGAGTCTTATAAGTCTTGAGTTCGTACAAACAAAACCTAGCAAGATAACAAAGGTGCTGCAAACACATTCGGTTTGTTCAAATAATTTTTGATACCCGATTTTCTTACATTTAACTTATACTAACAGAGGTTTGAAGATTCATTACCTAGATAGCAATGCATATCGATACGAAACATCAGCAATTGACCCATGGTTCCCAAAAGTTTCAATTTAGTACTTAGATTCAAATGTGGCCTTGGGATGAAAACTATCCTATTTTCCTAATGAGAAAAAGGAACCTCATAGAAAACTAAAATGGTACACTTGTGCTTATTTGTGCTCGAACAATAAAATCTACTGCATAGTGCCAAACAGAACAGCACAGTCGTTACAGAAGAAAAAAACCTTTTGTAATAAAGCTAACAGAGTACGTATTCGTTTTTCTCGAATGATAGCGTTGCCTAATGAGTGTCACGGGCTCCAACACAGCAACGAGCATAGCACTGTTCGTATGAGACTCTTTCACTGTTTTGGAATCAAGCGTCCGTTGTGGAAGGTTAGGTATACTAATGGAGTCAAGTATTCAACAAAGTCCCGAAAAGAGCTATATCAAAGAGTTAAAACGTGGGGTTTTCTAGTCATGGAAACAGTGAAACACAATGTACTAAGAGCACTAACACCTATAAAGCACTTTAGGGCAGGGGGCATCGTTTCGATAACTCTACGGCCAAAACAAGGTTACTAGTACTTGACAATGGAATGGCCTAACTTATGCAAAATTATGTAGACTCAGCACAATTCCAGTTTGACCGTTCTTCTGTTCTATTCGGGTAAGAATTCATTTTCGGAGAAAGATGTATTCATATTACAGACTTCCTTCGTCGTTCCCACAGGCAGGCGCGGACCCCTGCAAATTAGAGGAGGGTTTGTAATTATCACCACTAGACTTCTTACTAGGAGAAGGCGATTCCTTGCACTAGTTTGCTCTAAGATGGACTTCCGAATTTAGTTTTTTTCAATCACTGAAATGGTTTGAATAACATTACCAAGCACCTTATATAAATCGATGTACGACAACCATAGTTATTCAAACATAAACACCTTAACGGCTCAAATTCTACATCTCTGAAACACAGCGAAGTTCCCTTCCTATTGTTGATGAATGAGCCTCGTAGACGTCACCATGGACAACGACTGCACGAGAGAGAAACAAATGGAAATTATGCTGAAGCCGCAGAAACA
Source organism: Angiostrongylus costaricensis (assembly GCA_900624975.1). Classification (NCBI taxonomy): domain Eukaryota; kingdom Metazoa; phylum Nematoda; class Chromadorea; order Rhabditida; family Metastrongylidae; genus Angiostrongylus; species Angiostrongylus costaricensis. The sequence goes on from UYYA01000286.1 coordinate 35,237, forward strand.
GTGAAGATGGGCAACCATTATCCGGGCAAATTTGTTGCTCCCTAACCAACAGCAATTGTGATGGCAGTTTGTGTGGGTGTGGGTGAATGTTGAGATTATTTTTCTCTCAACAATGTGTAAAACCTGGTTGATCCTGGTATCCCTTCGAAACCTGACAGAGTTGTGACAAGATGTTCCATCTTCACAACAGAAAGTTTCCAGCCGCTGCGAATCGAATGTAAGTTTGCGCTTCGTGAATATCAACGGTACTAGGCACTAGCAACTAACACGACGCAGCGATTGTGGCAATTAGTTGACGAAAGACCGACTGAGAATGAAATGTCAACCAGAATAACTATGGTTACGAATAACTGAAGACCACAACACTCATAACTTGATAACTACAACGATGCTGAGATATTTACAAAACTCCGGACAGGTGTCTGCGGTGGAGATCGAACTCGCTATTATTCTTTCGGGAAACCAACATGTTCACCACCACACCATGCGAGTCCTTCGTTTCGCATTTCCTTCAGCTTTGTTTTAAGCTATGGTACATTCAGTCACTACCTGTGAACGGGACTGTTTCATATCATAATCTGCTAGAAAAGTGACTACGAAATCTAGCATTAATTCGGTTTATTATTAAGTTTACATTCAATTCCATCATGAAAATGTTTTCATTTTCGAATTATGACTTCACAGGCCATCTGCATCCTTCTGTGATTCATACTCTTCTCAAGATTTCCAATCGGAATGAAAATCAAGGAGATCGATTTACTGCTCAGCAAATTTTAACAGCTTATCTCACTCCTCAGCGGCTAAGTCGGTTCAACTTATACCAAGAAGAAAAAACCGTGTAAAACGCACGTGTGATAAGGACGGCCTTTTGTGTTGGAAAAATTTTATACAACCAAATTAAAAAAAGGTAAAACACACCTTTATAGAGGTAATCCTCGTATGAGGAATGATAGTTTTCGAAAGACCCATCTCCTTTGCATAGTACTTCATGTAATGAACCACTGCGACTGATGGAAGTCTTAAAAGAAGGAAACTCGAACAAATATTCGTCATACAAGATGTTATACCAATAGAGGTTCTACGTGGTGACTTTTCATCGCAAGCCATTAATCTTCGATGGTATTGCGAAAAAAAAAAAGTGTACACAACGATAAAGATAACCTTGAAATCAACGGTGTACCCTGAAGCCAGTCCGAAATAGAAAGCCCCGGTAAATCAAGCCATGAGGAAGACGATAACGCAATCATCTGAAATGTTAAAGTCCTCCGATATGTATGGAAATTAAAAAATGGGTTCAGAAATAAATTTCACCCATAGGATTCACATCGGACAGAAAATCCGTGAATGGGTTCTGGAAGTATTTTGAAACCGAGCGGATGACTGCATAAAGAAAGCGACTCTGCCCGCTAACTTATATGTTCTACATTCCAGCAGCCAAACAACCAATCAGTTTCAAACATAGTCTTCCTGAAGTTTGACCACCGAAAGCCTAGAACCGATTCGAAGAACAAACTTCCGGATCGTAATTGTTCCAGCTTCCACCCACTGCCGTCTCTCCCAGAACAAGATGAGGGATTTGGCGTCTTTCATCTGTTTGCCAAAGCAACCGTGACGATATTTGCGCGCCCACATCAGCTCCTGGTCGAACGAGTGAATCGTAGAGTGTGGAGAGTGGCCGCGATGAGCCACCCAGAAACTCGATGGTCTCACACCATTTCAGATCCTGAAATTCAACGAAGAATTTTCTCGTTTCGGTTCATAGACTCTTACATTGTGTAGATTTCGTGATCAGATTTGGAAGACAAACATCCCCATTATAAAACCGGTTTATATGCAAAAATCCATAAAAATTTAAAGCGCAAACATCGGCTGGTGTTTGTCTGTATTTATTTATTCACCAATTCTTTTAAAAAATCGAGTGAAAGAACAAGGTGAGTTGAAGGGGCAATTTCCTGATGAAAATGCGATATGGACAGAATGCATGGTATAAGACTAAAACGTAATAGAGTGGATAGCACATTGGTAATGATTCCGATCATCAAAATCATGGTGCTGATTCAATCCAGCTCCAAGCTCATGAAATCCCCCATCTCTCCTGGGTCAAGGAAATCGTACCCGACATGTCCGGAAAAAACCACTTTTTAAAACGTAACATACCAACAAATAGTAGAAGAACCCACTGGGGTAACCCCATTAGCACGTTTTCTTTTGATTTTCATTTTTGTGAGTCATAAAATTCCTAAGTGGAAAATCGTTTCTAAGGATTTCAACAAAAGGAGAAGGACGAAAATAAAAAAGAACTGCTTAGCAAACATTCTTTTGGCTTCCTTTAAACGTTTTGGAAGAAATAATATTTCAATAGACCTGAGGAAAACTTTGGCTAGGCTGACCTCGGTACTCCAGCAAGCCACAATGGCTAAACCAGCAAAAATCCGAAATGGAAATATTGCTGGGGTCCGCACAACCAGCCATCTAAGTATTAAAGTAGGTAATATTTCGATTAAGAATGCCAATTTAGTACAGTCTTACGACTTTACACTGAAAAATAACTAAAGCACAAGCAACAGCTGTTCTTTGCCAACGAAACAACAACATAGTTCGTTAGAGAAATCCTCGTTAACAGCAAATTTAAAGTCATACAGTCATAAAAGTATACTGAACTGAACTTAGTGGAAAGCAAAGACAACAGAGATGAAAAAGGACAAAGCTCCCAGCGCTGACTAATCGCTGAAAGATGAACCATGCATTCAACTTCACTGAGCTGATCATCGTTTGGAGCTGACTGAATGCATATCTGGCCTTTAAAAAGACTCGCGGTGGCCTACCGATATATTGAGCCAGTGCTGCTATCCTCCCAGACAATTCTGGTACCAATTTGCCGACCCCGCAGGGACGGAGAGCTTGGTGAGACAGGAGCATGGGATCGGTCCCATGTGTATTACAGGACGCCTCCGACGATTGCGCTACACGTGTCCCTAAGCAAAGACATAGTACACCTTCTATGACTGTATAACTTGGTATTACCTTATCTTTTGCCAAACACTACCCAATCCTTCCGTATTGTAAGTACACAATTTGAACCACGACTCTTGGAAAGGTGGGTTCACTTAGTCCTCGATCTAGGACACTCGCAAAAGTTCAAGATAACCAATCACTAGCGATGCAATATTGTTTTTTCTTTATCAGGTATTTGTCATCACTATGACAACGCAGTCGAAATCGAAAACCATTCCACGGCCTTTAGTGCCATTCCAGAGCGATCCGACTAATTGAAAAACGAGAGATTGTAACAAATTGTAACGCTCTGGGTAATTTTAGAGTATTGTTCGACAAAAACAAGGACCTAAATGGAATACGAGAGAACCTGTGAAAGAATTTCAATTATATTTACCTTTCAATAACACTGACTTAGGAAAAAATAAACCTCTTCGATGTTGAAACTTCAGACATAAAACTGTGTGGTAAACATTATAGAGTGTGTTTCCGTACTTGCTTGAATACTTGGATGGCCCGTCCTCAGTGGTTGTGCGGGCCCCAGCATAAACTCCACCTTTTCGGAGCTTTGTTGATTAAGCTGCTGTGGTTCCCTGGAGACCCGAAGACAGTTTAGCCAAAGTCTGCTCCAGGTGGTAACCAACACATGCAGATACCGCCTTTGTGGATCACAGGAAGCTTTGCTACCATCCGACTAGTTTGAAACCAGGACGGTGGTGGATCCTGGTATTGGTTTACTCTTAGCTGAGGTTCCTGATGTAAACGCCGGACTCGTTTTCTCAAGTTGGGAGACCTGCTGGCGGGATGAATCTCCCGCTGTATATCGCAACTCGACACCCAGGAACGCTTCCCAGCCACGATAACGCGGCAAACGGTTGGGAGGAGTGCGCATATATATATATATATATATATGTATATGTATATATATATATATATATATATATACAAACATATAATATGCAATATGGGGCAAACTTTGGCCAGGATGACCTCGGGTTTCCAGGGAACCACAATGGCTTAACCAGCAAATTTTCGAGGAGATTATGTTGGGGCCTGCACAACCTGTGAGGACGGGCCATTCAAGTATCAAGTACCAAGTAAGTAATATATAATACATATATATGTATATGTGTCCATAAGCTATGAGCTTAAATCATTGTTTGAATTTATTCACGTGCATCCCACGGCGTGTTACATACCGTAACTGAACAGGTACGCGAAACATTGCGCAATTCACCAGATAAAAAAATTGGATGAAGAACGATAAAAAGAGGAATGTCCGTCAGATTTCACCAGACAGAAAGTTCAGACAAACGACAATCGGTTAAAGATCACTTGCCGAATGATGAAACAGATAAGTGGCTAGAAAAACGGGGTCCTGATAATAAGAACGGGTCCGATTGCGTAACATTGTGACGTGAGAAAAAGAAACAAACCTGATCGATGAGTGATTGGCGAAGATTCTCCCTCAGTTTTTCGTCTACAGTCGGATCTGGATGTGGGGCATTTGGATTGTAGTATGGAAGAACACCGGAAAGAAATGCCGATAACGCTAGCCCGGCTGGTCCATTACCTGAACGGTGGCAATCCTGAAGGCATACTAAGTTTGAGTAAAGTATAAAAAACTATCAAGATCACCCAATGATTTTTGTTGTCACAGTGAGTATGGGAAGTCGAGCAATTGAAAGCTTTTGTTTGTATACCAAGTTTTTGCCTCTTCTGGTTAATGCACAACCCTAGGGGTTGCTCTTCCGACCATAAGCAGCCCAGGTTTCGTTCGTTCTTTGTTCTTTCCATTAAGAAAGGAGTGCTCTAAGCACCAAAACGCCTAGTAAATTGGGCCTTAGCTTCTCTAGGGACAAATGCCAGACGCTATGTTAAGAAATGATTACCACTCTGTTCACTTTTTATCCCAAAAAGTAAAGGATTTCGCAACAATTCAATCGTATCACGTCGACCGGCTTAGTCATAAGTATTGATTCGGCAATATTTGTAAAATAAAACAAAAAAAGTGCGCTAGGACAGCCGGTTTCCGATTTGGCACCGCTGATACGCAAGTTTGAAAATCCAAGAGCGAATTTCACTAAGTGTTAAATAAAAGCGAAAATAAAGAAGATGATTTGTATGGTAGAAAAACTGCAAATGGACGATGAGACCACAGAAAAATGGCGGGAAAATGAAAAATACGAAAACGACGACCAAATGAATCACCTACTGGTTAGTACTGAATACTCACAATCATACCCTTCCTCATACTTTATTCATACTTTTACTCATAATACACTTTCTTCCGGCTTACCTACAATGATTACAGGAACGTCGGCCTCTTCGCTTGTGCCCATGCCGCGTAGTGTTCGGTAAGTGGGCGGGTCGGCCGCAGTGGACGGGACGAGAAGGGATGCGAGGGACGGACAGGCGGAGTGGAGGGCACATCGATCGTCCGCCTCACTGCATCGGTGACGACTCGGACCGGCTGGACAGCCGGAAGAGGAAATCCGGAAGAGTCAAGGAGAGGGTGACATGTTGGAGTGGATTCCGGGAGAGTTCAGTATTCGGAAGCTCGCGAACTGAATGGATTCGAAGAATTTCACGTAAAAGTGACTTGTTCGCTTTTGTTGACCAACGGGCAGTTAAGAACTGAGTGAAAGTTTACAGGTTTCAATTCTTTTTATGCGGCTAACCTGTGGAAGAAAAAACTCCATGGTAGTAGAAATTGGATGACGTCATTATTACACTATGTTCAGCCCACAACGGACGATATGTGCACTGTAATGTACACATTCAATTCGGTGAAATCGAGGACTTTGCAACCACACTATTTATAGCTAATCGATAGCCAACCGATAGCTTATGGAAGCAGATCAAAGTATGAGGGATGAGACAAGAAAAAGCGTTCTCTGCATTTAATCACTTGCAAAAAACCTTTTTCGGACAGGTTTATTGGCCGGTAATTTGATTAACAACTAACTGCTGTTTCACTTTAATAAAGAATAAAGCTCTCGGCGTTGATCAATCCCTAAGAGATGCGCCATGCATTCTCGACTAAACATCGTTTGGAGGTGGTTGAATGCATATCTGGCCTTTACAATAACTCGCGGTGGCCTACCGATGTGTCGAGCCAGTGCTGCTATCCTCCCAGACAAGCCTGCTACCAATTTCCCGATCCCGGAGGAATGGGACGCTTGGGCACTGGGATCGATTCCGCGTGTGTTGCAGCGCGCATCCAATCACTGCGCCACACGCGCTCTTACATTTTATATACAGGTTTAAAAAATACCGAAATAGACTAAACATAAGCTGCAGAACTCTCCAAATGCTGACATCAATATTTCGAAACCGACTTTCCTTGAACTTCGGTATCACTAATCAATATGTATTCTTTCTTTGATGAGCTTACACGAGGTTGATAATGATATTTATTTTCGGTTAACATTTCGACGTCTTTGTCTTCCTCAGAGCCGATGATCCGAGTCGATGGCCCACGTTTGTTATTCGTCACGACGTGGCAGCTTCGCCTTCGTGTCGAGTCAGGTCTTCCTCAGTGAGCCATCTCCTCGAATGAGGCATCTTCATTCAGTGATGCCCTTTTATGCAGGTTGATGATGGTGGACAGCTGTGATTGTCCGGTGATAGTGACATTAGTACACTTTTTACTAGCTGATAATAACACCGACTTCTGCAGGTTTGATTGTCGGGGAAAAACAAGTTATTATCACAGGGCATCACTAAGTGAGGATACCTCATTCGAGGAGATGGCTCACTGAGGAATACCTGACTCGAAGGCGAAGCCGCCACATCGAGACGAATAACAAGCGTGTACCATCGGCTCGGATCATCGGCTCTGAGGTAGACGAAGATGTCGAAACGTTAGCCGAAAATAAATATCATTAGCAACCTCGTGTAAACTCGAAGAAAGAATACATGCTGACATCAATGTTTGCATGATGGGCCATAACAGCAGGTAGTAATAGCATTCATACCTATAGAAGTGTGAGCAAGGTCTCTTCTACTATTTCGTCATGTTCATAGCCCTCTACGTTGTTTAGTTCTTAAAAAATTATTATTTGCCGTAAAAGAACCAGCAAGCCCGTAATGGCTGAAAATTAGGCGTGGTCCGAAGCGGCGACAGCAAGATTTAGTCACCGTCACCAGTCGGGAAGACTTTGGCTAGGCTGACTTCGGGGCTTCAGGGAACGACAACGACTAAATCAACAAAACTCTGGAAAGATGGCGTTTATGACTGCGACTGCCTGTAGCGGTGACGACTTGGGAAAGACTTTGACTTGTCGATAACGTTTGAAAAATCTGGGGCCTAATTTGAATAAAATTAATGACTTTGGTGCTTTTGATAAATAACACTATATTTCGGGCTTTTCGTTGTTTTCATGCGGCCGTGCTGGTCGTTTCGAGCCGTTGTTGCAGTGAATACATTATCTTAGAGAAACGAAATTACACGCATGGTATCGAGAAAAAGTTTCATTTCCATTTTTTACGACGCACAGACCTATTTAAAGATAATTGATAATTCCTTGGATTTTTAAGCCAACACGAGGTTGACGGAAAAAGGTTGAATGATGGTGGGCCTGAAAAATATTAGTTAAGATGTTTCAAAAACCGACTTTCCTTTAACCTTGGCTAGGCTAGTCAATATATATTCTTCCATTGATAAGCTAAAACGAGATCAATGAAAAACTCCATTCGGGTGAGGGTGAGATTTCGGTACATTCGCTTTCGTCAGAACCAGATTGATTCGAGTCGGTCGTCCACACTTCTTCCTTTTTTCCATGTGAAATTTGATGATGAAGGATCAGGCCAAAATTGAGAGCAACACCTCCTTGTTACAGTGATTATCACAGCTTTAGGTAAGATTCACTTTTTTTCAGGTGTTTTCAGAGAAGAATCTTGGTTTTGCCTTCGAAGATATTTATTGACGCTTCGTTTTCAGATCGTGTTTCACAGGTTTGTGTCCATATTATTTGTTATTCCGAACTCGCGACAGACGGCTCTGAGGAAGGCGAAATCGCTGAAATGTCAGCCGTCAGCCAGCAACAACAATAACAACAACGACAACACAACAACGACAACAACAACGACAGCAATAACTTATAGCAATCTCGCAGTAGCTTAACGAGGGCAGTTCATGGCAGCGGCTAATAAACACATCGATTATTTATGCCGAGGTTTACAGAAACTCGGTCCTTTGAGTTATTTCAGTGGTTATTGATGCAGTTTATCAGGAAACAGGGTTTTGATTCGACCCCGTACCCTCTTCCTCTTTAACACTCTCATCCAATTCACGTGAGAATGCTTTAGCTCGGTTATCTCCAAGACTGCAAGGAGAATCGACCTGATCAGCATTCTACAACACTTATGAGGAAGTCTAAGTTCTCAAGCAACAGAGGAAATAACACGCGAAATTTTTGACGACCATTATGGAAGATGAATTGGAGGAAAACGATTCGAATGCAAAAAGTGCCGAGATCCGCACAGTAGGTGTGCTGGCGGATTATGTAAAATAAAAAAGATAAAAAAATTTTTGCCATTTTGGTGCACGAGGTCCGAAGTGTTCCTCTCATCCAATTGCTAAGTTCCTGGAACAAGAATCCATTTTACTCAAGTACTCTCCTTTTTTAGTGTAGACATTTAACCACAACGTTTCTGAGACATTTGCAAAGCTCTGGACTGCAGGTGTCTATGGTGGGGAACGAACGCGCTATTGTCACTTCCGGGGAGTAACGCGTTCACCACCACACCATGCGGGTCCTTCGTTTCGCCTGTTTCTCAGCCTGGCACCTGCGGTCCAGAGTTTTGCAAATATCTCAACAACGTTGTGGTTGTATTTCGCTTAGTACTCTGCCGTGAAAATTGTAGTGGACAGAAAATAAAAGGTAAAGCATTGTAGAGATTTAGCTAGCATTTCTATCTTTTCTTGTGATTTATAGCTTTATCACTGTTCTGTCTGCTCCTTGGTGTATAAGTGCAATCAAATGAAAAACTCGACACCCGTGCAACCAGCAACCATCATGCCTGAGGAGTAATGGAGTAATTCGACGCTTTCGTCCGAAAGCTTAGCTGAGTGTAAACCAATATCAGGAATCGCCGCTGTCCAAGAAGATATCTAGTCGCAGAGTGGGAGATATCACTGCAAGCGACTTGGAATCTAGCAAGGTGCCTTGGATTTCAGCAAAAAAGCAAATCGCTCAGCACCAATCGTTAGTATTGTTGCAATACCAAATGTCTTAAACCCTTTCTGTTAACAGCAATAAGCATTCCTAACGAGTGATTCACACATATAACGGAGAAATAATGACAGTATAAGAAATTGTTTGAGATCGATCAACAAAAGCTTGCACGACAAGAAGAATTAATAACATATTCCAAAATGAATACTGTAGAAGTAGTAAAACACGAAATGAACGACATCTTACCACTTATACTTATTGGAATTTCTGACAACCGACTACCACTTATTTCATGCACCTCGAGAACTATGGGTGACGATCATCGACAACCACGGTGATACCTAGAAGACCTTCGATGAAACCATCGCTCTCGCAAGTTCAAGATGCTAGCAGAATAAATAATCTTGTATCTTCTCAGCAAAAATGTAAAGATTCTAAAACGTGTCAACCCGATAAATAAAGTTGTGTCCGACCTAGGTTGCAGCGTTTCAAAGTTTACGGCTGAAAAGCTTGTTATTTCGGTTCATTCGCTCTAAACGGTCTTCTCTAGCAGAAGTTCTACTTAGCACCTGAGCGAGGAATCATACAGGCCCAAGTAAACATTCCACTTCACTGGTATGTTGGTATTCGTTTTCCTCCAAGCATCACTAAAGGAATTTACATGGAATGGAAGTTCTTGCAATTTAAGCACAACACATAAACTCCAAATAACAGTTCATCTTCATGACTGATGTCATAGACGTGTTCTATGTGGGAAAGTCACATGACAGAAGTAATACTTATTGGAGTAAAGCGAGAAAAAGGTAAAAAGTTAAAGACCTTGAATTTCCACAAATTTCTAGTGGTACTCTTCTCACTGAGAGACTTCTTTAAAGAAATCAAGATCGAATTTAATTTAAATTGAAATTTTAAGGACATGGCCTCGGGAAGGCCAAAGCAAAGGTCTTGGTTTGTGTGGTAGATGGCAGTTGACCCACTGTAAGGGTAATCGCAGATTTGAAGACCATCTCAGGACCCGAGTTTTACTCATAGCTCAGCCTCCATATGGTTGTATTTCATATAATACTCTGCCATGAAGAGAGAATAGGTAGTAATCAAAAAGTTAAACATCTTCAGACGTCTTCCATTTCTTCAACTGTCTCTACAAGCACAGGCAACAATTCTGAATATGCAGCCGTTCTTATTGTATCAATTCAAAAAGCTGACCCTGCTTTTCTGCCCACCGTGTGGAATGGTTATCACAGGAATGTATTGGGCTATTGCTTCTGGCAAATGGTATGAGGACATTTTTGCCACATCAGTAGACTCAGTTGAGATTTCTGCTGGTAATTTCAATGAAAGGACTACTCTTGTACAATCTGCTTCGCCCACGATAATTTCCACTGTGGGTCAAATGGAGGTGAGCCAACGGCTTTTCCAACCAGCTTGTCGTCATTACTTTGGAAACAACAGGATCCGCTCTGGAAATAGAACGAAAGCTCAATTACTCCACGATCTCGGCAATGCAAAAATTCTTATCTGAAGGCGGAGTGAAATATCTCATCAACCATTCAACATTTGTCTATCCCCACAAATTGCTTTCTTTTTTTAGCCGAACTTGCTCGTCTGCTTCACTAGTTTCCAAACTGAGGATAAAAGGTAAAAGACTTGACGTTGATTTAATTCTGAGAGAAGTTCCATATCTATCTTTAGATTATTATCAAACTACTACCAAATCCGCCTTTATGTATTCTCACGAATTGACCTTGTAGAGCTGACGCAGGATCTGAACTATCTATAGCACTAATGGGAATTTAATATATAATAAATGCCAATTCCTTTAAGAACTACTCACCGTTTTACACGGGCCAAAAAATCTGATTGAAAGAGATCTGAAAAAAGGCGCCAGATCATGTGTGATGGTTTGGCACTAGCCTCTCCGGTCCATCTTTCAACTTTTGAAACTTACCCAAAATGCTGCAACAACCTTGTGCACTGATGTTTTTAATTCCTACTATAGGAAGGATCCTGAAGGAAGGATCAGAATTCCTACTACTAAGGATCACTTCGAAATCATCACCGTTGTCCTTTTGTACCCTATGCGTACCTAGAGGAGTACTTCGGCGAACCTTACGTTTCCCATCTAGATGTTATTTATTGCAGAACAAAGTGGTACACCCGTTTCTCTCATGTATTTTTGGTCGCATGCTTTACATAAGATATTACACAAATTTTTGAGTTGCGCAAACGGTCATTAAAGCCGATTGCGGAGTTGTTCACGGTGGAGGGCATTGGGTGGGAAGTGAATAACTGTAATTTAATTTCCAGGACCACTTTTTTTAGGCACCTCTAAACGGAGTAGTTTGTTTCATTTGGTATGAAGAATGGCTTGAAGGAGATCTTACTTATGTTCGAATCACTATTTTGGGGCATAACTCTTTCTTTTTATCTGGCCAGAGTGGCTTCTGTTTCGTAGCCGTTGGGAATGGCTATTTTTTGTGCCAGGTTAAGCGAATCATTCCTTTTCTGTTTTGTTCAAACATTTGTAGCCATTCGCTACATGTTTCTGATGAGTAATTTTAGATGTCTGAAGGAAGAGAAGAGGAATAGTGCACTAGTATATTTTTACTATTTGGATTTTGATATCACTTTATTATAAAGTTACTTTCTGAAAGCACTATTTGGATGTTTAGGAACGAAAGGCAGTTCTTGGTTGGTTTTCATTGCGTAAATTCTATGTAATGTAATTCAAGGGTGGGTGTAGCGCAGTTGTGGTAGGTAGCGTGCAATATACATGGGTTCGATCCATACGCCTAAGACGCACCAAGCCTTCCATCCCTCCGAGGATGGCAATTTGTTAGTAGACTTTTCTGGGAGGATAGCAGCATTGGTTCGATACATCGGGCAGGCAGGCGAGTCACTGTATAGGCCAGATATGCATCCACTCGCCAACGATGCTTAATGAAGTCGAAGCATGGGCATCCGTCAAGAATTGATCAACCCGAAAGCTTTATGTTTCATTTTTTAAAATTTTATGCACTCAGATTGGTTGTTCAACAATTGAAAGCAATCGTCTATCTGTTCTTGTGTGAAAGAGACGATTGAGCGGCCGTCATTTGATTTCATTAAGCATCGTTTGGAGGTGACCGAATGCATATCTGGCCTTTAGCCAGTGCTAATATCTTCCCAGACATGTCTCGTTCCAATCTGGCGATCCCGGAGGGGCGGAGGGCTTGGTGGGCTAAGAGGGGGCACCAATCTCATGTGTATTGCGGGGCGCCTCCGACCGGTGCGCCACATGCGTCCCCATATGAAGACTATATAAGTGTAAGAATATAAGGCAAATAAAAATGCGAAAAACAGAATAAACAACCAGTCATGTAAAATGTGAGGACTATAAAGCCATACGAAAATAAACTCACAAAAAAAATTATTACTATGTTCGATGTTTTTCTTCAATAAGCAGACACGAGGTTATTATAGAATTCATTAGGACACAATAGTTGACCTTTCGGTGGCTTTGCCTTCTTCAGAGCCGTTTATTTGTTGAAAGTATTTAAGTTAGTTGATGGATAGCAGCCAGCCACACAGAGTAATACATGGGCAACAGTCATCGGCGAAACCGCCGAAACGTCATCTATTGTTTCCTAATAAATTCTGTAATAACGACCTCGTGTCTGCTTATTAAAGAAAAACATCGAACATAGTAATAATTTCTTTTGTGAGTTTAAGTACAAGAAGTTCCCGGATAGTACCCGAAGGATCTCTTTAATAGGAAAGCTTGGTATTCTTTCAAAAAAACTGCGTAAACGTACGAAGTACTTTTATATTATTACATAAATGTATGGAAGGCTAATCCTTCATTTTCTCTACCTTGCAACATTTATTATCTGATAAGTCACCGAGTTTTTGTCCGCATAACTATTATGATCGTCCAGTTGGAGAAAAAGACGAGAGAAATGAGGTGGCTGGAACAGAAATTAGTAGAAACAAAGCGGCACGAATTGAAGGGGATATAAAACTCACTCATTTGGGCCTAAAATGTAGAGAACTGATGCCAGAAAAATAGCAATTAGAAGAATGACTGCCCGACATGTTTGCTAGCGCCGACGCTTTGAACAGACGAAAAAGCTCGTTTTTATTTATTATCAGTGGCTTAAATTATAAGAAACTGGCAGTTTTCGAACTTCACATGATATAAACAATGTGTGCCCGTATAACTGCTGCTAGCTTTACCGATACCGTAATTACATTGACTATGTCCGACACTCAGGAGCACGTGTGGAGCAGTGGTCGAAGGCGCTTTGCAACATTCACGTGGAATCGATCTTCGCGCCTATGGCCCACCAAGTCTTCCATCCTTCCGGTGTCTGCAGACTGGTACCAGACTTGTCTGGGAGGACAGCAGCACTGGCTCAATACATCGGTAAGCCAACGCGAGTCATTGTAAAGGCCAGATATGCATTCAATCAGTTCCAAAGGACGCTTAATGAAGCAGAATCAATGGCGCACCTCTCAGGGATTGATCAAATCCGAGAGCTTTACCGTTTATCCACTATGTTCGGCACTCGTATACGATTTCAAGAGTCAAAATATCGTGCTTGATTTGAGTATTGTACTTTCTCATTTAGCTGCCTAATGTTGACAAGCTCACGTGGCCATTTCAGCATTTGTTACCATGAGATACTTCATGGAAAGTATAAAAAAATAATAATCCTTGCGGCGTTCATCAATCCCTGAGAGATTCGCCATACATTCGACCATCGTTGGAGGTGATTTAATGGATATTTGGCCTCTGCAATGCAAACTCGTGGTGGTCAACCGATGTATTGAGCCAGCGCTGCTATCCTCCCAGGCAAGTCCGCTACCAATCTTCCGACCCCGGACGGATGGACGGCTCGGCACGCCTTGGGCACGGGGTTTATCTCATGAGTATTGCAGGGCGTCTCCGACCACTGCGCTACCCGATGCTTTGGAAAATATATTATACTTTATGTCTAAAGAAATATCAATCATCGTAAATGTGCAAATATTCCTTAATTCGAACTTGTATGGTTTTGAAGTCATTATGGAACAACAATGTAGTTGACTTTATGCACTGACTTGATCATCAATAGTCGCTTAATATTGTAAACTTAACGCAGTTATTTTTAAAAACGTGATGGACAAATTTTTAAATGAGCGCCAATTTTATTTTTAAATTTCATACGTTTAAATACGTTTACAGCATTCGATGTGTCCAGCATGGACGATGACTGAGATCCGTGGGATAACACATAGACGAAAAAAAACTGTGAAATGATCTCCGAGAGGCTTATCAAGCGAAGAAACAAGTGGTTTACAGAAGGTTTATGTCATTCTTACTTTTATGGACCGATTTTGTGTATATTGCGCTGATCGCGGCACTTTATTAATTTGGACCATTGTCTGGCACCGTCACCTAGTATGATCTTACTAGCTCGACTTACTAGGAAGAACTTTGTCTATCTCACCGTCGTTGAGTGCTAGGTAAGGTGATTCTTCTGAGAGTCATACAACTGTCCATATAGAGAGTCAGCGGGTCTTGTTGGCCCGGACTTAGATTGAACAAGCGACCATGTGCCGGTTGTACTGTGTCTGCATACTCGAAGTTTGATTATGTTAAAAAAGTGACATTTCCTAAATGAAACACTTTGGCTATTTTGCGAATTTTTGTGTCCAAATACTAAAAACCTTCACCATTATTCTCGAGATTTCTTCAAAAAGGGTGTATAACTGAGCTCGCGTAATATGACCACAGTGGCATTCTTCGAAGAAGGCAATGAAGACGGTGTAGCAATACATACTCATGAATGCGACGCTTGACGTGGTAGGAACTGTTCAAACGCAAAAAGAATCGAAGACTATTCAGGGCTAAAGACTATTAGTATTAAGAGATACAAATCTGCTTGTTCGTCCACTTATGATTTTCCTTTTTTTCTGCTTAAAGAAAAAAAGTTGCTGTCAAGTATCCTCGGGAAAGAGTGCCCAAATGCCAGGAATTAGTAGGGAATCTAGTGTTAACCCTTTGACGACCGCGAATCATTGGAGAGCAAATGACATTGAATGCGCATTGAAATGAAAATGTACTACCCGTAGGTCTGCGCAAGAGGTATGGCGCACCGATTTCTTGATTTTATCGGTCTATTGTTCGGTTCCCTTACATGTTTTCTATGTTTCTCCACCTTTGGCATATTTGTGTGTTCTTCTCTGTGTATGTTCTCATGCTCTTGGATGCCTCTTGTGTGCGAACTAACTCTTGTGAGATAAAAAAACGAAATCCGTCCATTATCTAACCACGACATTATTAGCGTTCCACACAGCTGCGTATGATCGTTGAGGTATACTTGTGTGTCTCTTCCATACTTTTTATGTCCGCGGGTTCTATTTCACCGTCCGAAACGTCTTTTTGTAAGGATGTCTGAGAACACCTTATTCATTTACCAACCCCAGTATAAAATCTGTGTTCAACGAGCCATTGATTGGCTACAACGTATCGAGAAGGTGCAACGTAATCAAAAAGTGATGCATCGACCTGAAATTATTGAAATAAATACAGTTTTGGTCAAACTGGGGCAAATAGTTGTTACGAAACAAAGGGTTCAGCCCTTGCACTACCACGGCTGGCCCATCGAATCGCGTGTCATTCGAGCGCAATTTGGATGCGCATTGAAATCAAGACATACGGTGCTAAAGCACAGCTGCGTACATATTGAAATCAATATACGCGAACGTTTAAGCGTCAAGATGGCAAAGCTTCCTTCGATACTCAAAGGTCAGCGGCTGCCTGTAGTTGTAAATTCCGAAAAACACAACATGATTGCCTCATTACACCAGTGAAAGCTTATCTTACCACAACGTAAAACTAGGGGTGAAATGGAAATTCTGTTGCGGCTAATCCTGTTTCTCATGGAGAGAAGGTACTCAAGTAATCGACTGTTTTCACGTCGCTGTTATCCGTGCATCTAAAGATATAGATTAATTCCGATATACACCGTTGTGTCCTACTATTAGACAATTTCACATACGAAGTGGCACCTTTCTTCGGTAAAAGTACTTTCGTGCAAGTCAACGCCTCTTCTCAAGCTATTCCTGTATTCATCGACGAACGGCATTTGGGGATTCTATATAACTGCACAAATTGCAGTATTTAACGTCATACATAACTTACCAAATTTCCCTATCACAGTGCCTCCGCTTGCAGTTAAGTTTAATCTTTCTAAAATCATTCAATCAATAATGTCTTATAACAATCTACTAACTTTTGCGTACTCCTTAGTATTCGTCCTCATGTCTGCCTATTATGTGGAGTACAGTGACAAGGATGTTAAGGTGCGAAAGAACTATATTCATGCATTTGCTCTATTCAAGCATTTGGTAGTTCTTTTAGTGTACATCTTGTTGGTGATATCAAGTGGAATATAGTTTTCCTGATCCAACCAATGGAATGAGATGGCCGACTTAACCTGTATGGTTGAAAGGCGGACAGGTGAAATTACTTGTAAAAGTGGAGAAAATCAATGCAGCATAATTCATTGACTTGTTCAAATATGCGTAAACGCGCTTTTGTTCGTTTTTGTCATCGCTTTTTAGCGTGGCTAGAGCCTCCAATTTCCACTTCACGATGTACACACTAAGCTGACGGAGCTCGTCACCTCCTTAGCAAAGTGTCTATAGGCAGAGTTCCGCGACGTTAGGTGAGTCGTGTACTTAATTACTTTCTACTACATGACTCGACATCACATGCATCGCAGTGTTTTATTCCCGACACTGGTTGTATTCGATTCTCTTCCTCGCAACCACCATCCACAACGGACTCCGAACATTTTTTCTGTGTGCATCCAGTTGTTGTACGAGCATATTTTCTTCATCATCATGAATGTCGCTGAATGCTAGTCGAGTCGATTCTCCATGATATCTTGAATTGCTCTTTCTAGGAGCTTACTAAGTGGACTAGAAGGAATGAGGTTGTCCCGATAAGATTACCACCGCTTATGACCACGGTTCTTCATGATATGAGAGACCTCCAGCCGGTCAGTAGCGAGGCTACGTGGCGCTCTCCAGATGGTGGATAGGGGGTTAATCGCTGATCAAAAGCTATCGTATGTTTCCCTGATACGCAGGTGGATCCAGGAGATGGACTACCTGTTTCTGCTGCGCTGATTTGATACGTACTTTCTGTATTTGAGTGGCGTATTCATGCATGCGTGTGTGGGTGCGTTTTCACTTATGTGGATTGTACTTTACGAGTCAATTCGGCCAAAAGCCTGCAATCAAGTGACAGGGAAGTATATGGGAGGCGGTTTGGAGTCGTCTCCAACAAATAAGCTCCATGTCCACTCTTGGAGAGCCTGGCAAACCATCCGTGAGTATACTCGCTCCCACGTCCAGGGCCCAACAAGCTATACGTGGGTATCAAAAAGCTAAAAACAGTAAAAGAAACGGACCTCATTTCTATGACCGACCCCGAAAGAGCCCCCGATTCAGCAGCGTTGGTTAGGACGGGTACGGAGAGGTTGCTAAAATCTCAGGGCCAATGGAAGCTGTCTGGATTGTAGGAACTAAGGTGACGGTCTGTACCTACAATGCTCGCACATTTGCATCCGACTCCTCGATAGAAGACTTGATCACGCAGACGAGAAGGATAAGGTTTGATTTCATCGGCCTACCCGAGACGAGACGTCGCCACCAATTCAACGCCGTCTACTAAACCGCAGAAGAATTGTTCGGCGGAACATGCGACAGTGGAGGAGTCGGCAGAGTCGGCGTTCTCGTCAACACGAATCTCATCATGAACATTAATTCATTCGAACAACTTACAACTCTAATCGGACGTTTATGATCAAAAAGATGTGGTACAAAACCGATTTTGACAATCTTCGTCGTTTACGCGCCGATATCAAGCTATGACGAAGAACAAGTGGAAGAATTTTGCGTGGGCTTGAAGAAGTTCTGCAGAGAAGACCACACATTCTTCAAGGTCATCATTGGAGACATCACTGCCAAGATTGGACCAAGAAAAACGTCTGAAGAACGCCACATTGGGAACCAACCACGAATTGGAACTGAACGAGCAGGGTGAGCGGCTGTCTGAGTTTATCATGGCCGCCAAGACCATGGTAACTCACAATTCTAGAAGCCCCACCCTCAGCGCTAGACGTGGGAGTCTCCCAGTGGAGTGTACCATAAGGAAATAGACCTCATCATAGTAAATAGAAGGTTTTACCTTACCGTTGTGGTTGCAGTCTCAAAATTCTACACGGAATCAGACCATTGCCTCTTCCGTACAAGATTCTATTTCTCACTGAAACGAGAAAAAGTCGCTATATTCAAAAACTGAAGTTCCAGAACCACCACAAACAACTGAGACTTATTCAATTCATTAGTCGGCTGTTGAGAAGATGCCGTTGTCGATAACACCGACAAAGAATACTATCGGCTCATTCAACATCTTTATGTTAGCGCCATTAAAGCTGGGAGTTCGAAAGTCACCAAAAGATGTCTGTCCTCAGAGACATTCGAGCTGATACGGCAGGGTAAAATCACTCGAGGTGCAGGTAGCCGCGAACTAACGTCTGAAAAACCCAAGATAATTGGAATTCGACGCACAGACCGAATAGCTGCAGATTGCTGAAGGGCAATGGGGAAATACAACTACAACGATGTTGAGAGATTTGCAAAACTCCGGACCGCAGATGTCTGCCGTGGGGTATGCAAGTGTTGATCTCCTTTTCGGGGCCAAGGCGTTTACCACTACGCTATGCAGTTCGTTCCTTTTACCTGTATTTCAGCTAGTTTTCTATCTATCAGTGCCACCAGCAAGCACCCACTAACGGGAATGGTCTGGGGTAAAAAAACTGTAATAGGCAGCAAATAGAAAGGAAACATTGCAGTGGAAAAATTTATTCACGATTGCACCTCAGATCTCTTCGATAGTCACGTCCTTGTGTCCTCATATTAAATAAAGGAGGATGGTTTCATTGCACCACCGGTTCTCTCTTCCGAAATCCAATATACTATTTCGCCGGTGGAAAATCGAAACGCACCAGGTCCGGAGAAGATAAGATCAGAACACCTGGAGAACCATCCGCCAGTGCTCGTAAACATAACCACATGCACACGATAGCAAGAGTGACTGAAGTAATTTTCTTCGTATTTTTGTTGAGCAAACGCGAGGTGTTATTATTCTTTGTTCACGATTAACCTGACGTTTCGGCGGATTTCGCCTTCCTCAGAGCCTGGAAAGGTCAAGTTGATAGCAATCTACTCGGCCAGACGCCTCTATAACCAAACAAAAAAAACTCCAAACCAAGATTTCAATCACTTTGAACACAGCTTTGCACACTCACCGCTTTCTATGAGGTTTCCATTAAGTATGTCACGTGGAGACCAACCGCACAGAAATCACGTGGAAGTATAATGTGCCCCTCACATCAGAAAAGCAGTTTTATATACTGCCCTATATCACGCGTGATAATGAGGCATTCTTCCCTGCGGTTCATTTTCGGATTTCTGGAATTAATCCAGAGTGCCTCGAGAGTTTTTCGCGCCTGTGTTCTTGATTCGCGTGCGAGGATCGTGACACATACTTCGAAGTTGTCCCCGTTATGTCTCTGGGTCCTATGCTTGCCTAGCGGGGTATTTGGTCTATTTTTGCCGGCTAGGTGTTCTTTTATGCGGACACGGAGGGGTCTACCCGTTTCGCCAATGTATTCCTCACCACACGTCTTACAGGAGATCAGATAAACTATACCCGAGCTCATGCAATCACCGTCTCTACCACTGGGGCAAATTATGCAATTTTGAGTTGCACATAGACAGTCATATAGGCGGTTACGAACTAGCTGGCGCTTAAGATTACTCGGCGGTATTTCAACTACGCTCACCGAATTCTCTAAGCCCGCCCTTCTTAAGCAGCGTTTTATAGCTGTACTTATATCATTTGAGATGAAGGGTAGGATAAACGGGACCCTTCTATCGCTAGAGTTGTCGTTTGGAGGCCTACGATTTCCTCTACACCTATCCTGAGCTACAGTTTCGTAGCCATTAGAAACGGCTATTTGCTGTGCCAAGTTCCGGGACTCCTCTCTCTGCTCTCTTCCCGTGCACACGTTGGTTGCTGTTCGAAACATGTTTCTTATAAGCGCCCTTTTCGTGGAGGGGTGAGAGGAGAGGTAATGAACCAAGATATTTTTACTACTTGGCTTTCGGTACCACTTTGTAATGTAGCCATTTTCTGATAGGTGAATTTGTACGTTCAAAAATGGAAGCCATTTTTCTTTCGGCTTTTCTCGGGTGAACTTGATATACTCTGACTGTGCGTTTAACAATTCGAAGCATTTGTCCATTTCCTCTTGTGTTGAGCAAAGGACAAAGCAGTCGTCTACATACCTACAGTAGAGTAGCGGCCCGAGATCAGTCACCGGTGCTTCCACCTTAGACATAAATGCAATGGCAAGGCTTGGAGTCAGTCGTTGCCCCATTGCCAACCCTCTTATTTGAGCGTAGTACTTTCCAGACCATCTGAAGATTGAGCAGCCCAAGCATTCTTTTAAGAGTGCCATCGGGTGCTCTATCTTGAAGCCATACATGTTTATTTCTCCTTGGTGTTTTGTAAGGAGTTCGAATATGGCTTGCATTGCGGAGTCATTCGACACGTTTGTATAAAGGGCGGTAACGTCGAAGGACTCCATCACGCACGCGCTGTTGGGCTGCCATCTCATGTAATCACGCCCACTTTCTGACCGTCATGGAAAGTTCATCGCAAATTGTGTTGCCTGGAGCTTTACGCATTTGTTCAGTCATCTTGCTCACGCGTTCATTGACCAGGTTTGGATTTTATATTTCCAGTTTGTGTTCGTGTTGAAAGCGAATTTTTATCAACTGTGAACATATACGTGGTTTATCACCACTGTTGTAATAATGGGAGAAAGGAAGTGAATGAAGATGTGCTGAGGTCCATAATATATCTATAGAAATAGCGCGCTTGGAATGCTAAGCAGTAATTCGTCGAAGAGTGAAGTGCTGTGAAACCTTCCAGTGTTTTCGAGTACACGCATTGGTTCTTCTTACTTCAAAGGCCGATTGATCGGTCTGTCATTCCTTGCGTCGATAAAGCGATAACTTTTCTTTTCTTGAGGAACCGAACACTGTCTTAGCTTTGTGGCCCGGGCCAATGGAACTAGTAGTGATCCCGCAGAACCATATAGTTGCGTCGACAGAGATCTACTCCGGAAAGATACGAAATACCAGTGGGAAAAAAAGCGAAAGAAAAAACAAAATGTTTAACAATGAACTTTTTCTAAAGAAGAAAAAAAAGGAGAAATCATAAAAGGACTAAGAAACGTGCTTGCGTCTTTTGATAGCAACAACCTTTAGCCCTAACTGGTTGTCGAATTTCTTCTGGGTTTGAACTATTACTATTTCATTACCTCGTCAAGCGTCGCCTTCACAGGAACCGTGAGATACTCTTATATTACCTTTACAATGTCGAACTCCGTATTACTGAGTTTAAAGAGGCGGGCGAAAAGACGGATAGTTCTGAACTACTCCAATTCATTCTCGACAGTAATCGACTTTTATACTTATTCTACTTTATTTGTGGTTTATTTGTGGTAAACCGCTTTTAAGAGCTCTGCCGAAAAACAGTCTGGCGAGGTATGACCTCTTTTTCAAATCCCATTCCTTATTTGGATAGCATAGTGGAACGACAAGATTCGCTTGCGCAGTTTCTGAGACAAAATGTTGGAAGATTCCTTTTTGGAAAAGAATCGAAGAGTTTTCAACTTGGTAACTGAGCTAAGTACAACTCATAGTAAGCTTTTTTAGATCTCATGGCTCTAGAAAATGGTACATCTAAACCCTGCTTGTTAAGCGCTTTCCACAATTTTTCGTGAAAGTGAGTGATTCTATAACTTTAACAGTGGTTGTTGCAATTATGCTTTACACGCAGGACTAGAAAAACACACATCAGAGAGAAAGTCGGAAAGGACTAAAGAGGCCATTGTTTTAATGGACAAAGTTTTACCGTAAGTTCTTTTCTATCCCCACTTTTCACTCGGTTCCCATGTTACCATTTACAGGAGAGCCAATAGTATTAGAGCTCGAAACGATAACTTCATCCAGCAGTTGTCGTTTTTCAACGAAGTAGAAGGGCTTCCGGTAGTTTTATTCGTTTATCCATATTTTATGGTTTCATATTTTGGTTCTGATCCAAAGAGGTGGGGGTGCCACAGCGACATTCACGAGGAATCGATCCCGGTGCCCATGGCTCACCAAGTTTCCCATCCCTCTCGGGTCGGCAAATTGGTACCAGATTTGTCTGGAAGGATAGCACCATTGCCTCGATACATCGGTAGGCCACCGCGAGTCATTGTAAAGGCCTGATATGCATTCAGTCACCTCCAACGGTGCTTGATGGAATCGAATGCACGGCGCATCCCTAGGGATTGATCAACGCCGAGAGCTTTATCCTTTTTATCTTTTTTATGTTTCTAATAAGCTGACTTTTAAGTTTTTTATAAAGTGAAAATGGTTCTGTAGACGTTCTGCCAAAACTATGTAATTTATTGCTTCAAAGATTTATGGGTTAGGTTGTGGAATCTTTTAAACATATTCGCGCCTATGCCTAATTTCCTGTCGCACAACGGTCACAATGTTCCCTTCTCAACTCGCCACTTCTGTGCTACTTTTTGCTGTACAGCTCAGCTCTGCTGTGTTCTATGTTCAACTTTAGTTTTTTTCCTACATATCCCTCTATTCGAGGGAGCGTTTAGCGCAGTGCTCAGAGGCGTCTCCCATGACACATGGGGTGGATCCCACACCCCAGGCTCGTTAAGCGTTCCAACCCTCTGGGGTCGGTGAATTGGTACCAAACTTGTCTTGGAGGATAACGAATTCAATCACCTCTAACGATGCTTAGTGGAATGGAGGGACTTGGCGCTCTATTAGGGATTGGTCAACACCGAGAGCTTCATCATCTCTATATTCTTCTACTGCTTCCACTTAATGCGCGAAGGCTCGATACATGATATGTTTCATGAATTATTTATAGCTGACTTTTGTGACTTAAAGCTGAAAGAAGCGTATGAAGCCAGCAGAAAGACCAAAATACAAGTCGTTCCGCTCTACTTGAGAACATAGGATGTGTCGAAGCGTTTGCATCTAGTGTTGTCGTATTAAGACAAAACCTTAAAGAGACGCACCTTATAAATTCATATGCTCTCATTTTGTAACAATTAAAACAGCAGTAAAACAGTTTATGGTTTTTGTAAAATCTGCTCGAAAAATGCTGCCCAATTCGTACTTAGCAACCGTTGGACAGCAACATGTTTTCTAGGTACCGAATACGCTGAATACGTATTGCTTATTCAGCAGGCACGTTCGTAAGCTATATGTGATCCTTCCCTTCTTTCGTGTGATTAGCGTAATTGTAGTGAGCCAAAGAACTTAGGTGAATCTCAATGCTCTCATGTTTGAGCCTTCAAGGCGTAAAGTAGTTCAACAAAATCTTACTTCTTTGTCGCAGTCAGAATGCATTGATTTTTCTGACTTATTTCACCAGCAAGATCCAATTGCCAATATAAAGATGCGTCTTAGATAGTGGTCACTTTCTCTCTACGGCGCGAAGAAGAGAAGATGTCGGTTTCAATGTGACTGTAAAGCTTTAGGAAAAGGTGTTATGCAATAGTCAGAGCTGCGTTACAGGACACACGTGGTCAAGTTGACTCGACCCCACCTCTTTTGAACGCCAACCCTTATATCTTTTGGGTGGGTGGGATTCTGATTAAACGCTTATCAGAAGGATAGAATCACTGGAATAGAGTGCCCAATAGGCTTCTTTGAGTTATTGTGTAAGCCAAAGATGGAATCTTTCAGCTCTCTAGTATTTGGTGGAGGGCGAATGCATAACATGTCACTGCGTTATTAACTAATGCCTAAAGTTTTTGAAGTTTTTCGATCGCCAATAAGTCAGTACTATTTTAAACATTATTTTTAATCTTTTTTCAAATTTTTTCCTTCATAGCGGCAATGGAAACTCTGGTTTACGTCGAACAGTAAGCCATACTGGCTCCATGGCGCGTCAGCCAATGCGGCGCTCATTTAGGAGATCCATTAGAACCACCACTAACGATGGTAAGTGGTGTTAACTTTTGAAGAATGACGATAGAATTTTCAAACCATTGCTTTTGCGTTTCCCTATATGAATTTTGGTTATTTGAAAGGTGACTTTATTAAGCATTTTTTCGCGTGATGTATTTGAACTAGTAAGAACGTTTACAAATTTTAACAAGCGAGTACTTTTGAACTTTCAAGAATTTCGACTTCTCCATAACCCATGTGATTAATTGCGGTGTAGGAAAGGTGAAGTCCCATTTCGGCTGTTCTCTAGGCATTTCAGTGACCGTTCGGACGTTTTCGTAGGGTTCGGTGAACAATATTTATAGGAGATTCTAGCAAACTTCTCTGTTTTTGTGTTAAATAAATGAACCATTTTCGTTTACTCAAGTGATGACTGTAACGCTGCTATCTTATTGCTTCTAAATACGGTACATAATTGGATGTAGGTGGGAGGAAATGGATTCGGTTTGACGAGGAAAGCGCCTAGCACAATACTAGTGGCTTCAAATTCGTCCTGTGGTTGCGGATTCAGTGTTGCATCTCTTGTAACTCTGTATTGTAAGTCTATTTCGGGATATGTTGTAGGTGAAAAGCACGTCAATTCAGTTCTGGGTAATCCAAGCTAAATTTGAACTTATTAGCGCTAATTGCTTATTTTCCAGCTTCAATTTCTGACTCTTGAATATTGCGCTTTTCAATGTGGTGTATTTGTCTGAAATTGACAATTGACAGGAGAAGGAAATCAAATCTCAAAATCCGTGCTCTCTCTTTGCAACTCTGCCAGTTTGGAAACACCTTCGAATACTTTGTTAGAACTGGGAGTTAGAATTTTAGGACTGTGCTTGAGGAACACATTAGCGGACCACTCTTAATCACAATGGTGGAGTGTGGATACGAGATATTAGAACCTCCAGATAGGAAACAGTAGACGTTTGTGAACGGCGACAATTCATTAAGTGCAGTCTTAAATGTGAAATTTAACGTTTTCTTAACTGTGAAATTTAGCACTTTTGTGAAATGTTGAGGTGTGCTTGCAGCCAAGTCTGCGATGTAACCAGTTTTTATCCGTGTGCATTGCTTAGCGCTAATTTCCGTGGTTTATTTCTGGAACCAATTTAGCCCTTGCAGTAGAATGAGGTGTCAAACATTCGCAACGAAGTGTAGATTTTTGGCGAAGTCGTGTTTTTCTCAAATTCGTTGATAACTCTTGCGTTTATGTATGGGCAATAGCGTGTTCGATCCCCACCCTAAACACCTCCGGTCCAGGGTTTCGCAAATATCTCAGCATCATTGCAGTTACACTTTCAGTGCTTGTGTCGAAGCCAGTGATTCGTTCTATGCCGTAGATTATGATTTATCGAAATTTACACTCATGAGCTGTCTTTCACTTGTAACGAACACAATTTGTCTTGCTCATTAATAAAGTTGTATTTTTCCTTGTTTTGTTACATGTTGACGCAATTCCTTCAATAGATCTTAGTGGTGTGAACGTGAAAGGAAGACGACATTTTGTTTCTCCTTTAAAAAAGTGCGGTAGGACAAAGACGTTGTGACACAGCACTGCCGAACGTGACTGACTACTTCCATTGATTCGTGTGGTTTTTTCAATGGAATTTCCTCATCGAGCTGTCATTGAAGTGCATTTTAAATGGTAACTTCATTGCCTTCTCATTCTATTGAACTCATGAGCATGTGCACACACGAGCATGGTGTGTATGTGTGTATGTGTATATGTGTATGTGGATGTGTATGTGTATGCGTATGTGTATATGTGTATGTGTATGTGTATGTGTGTGTATGTGTATGTGTGTGTATGTGTGTGTGCTTGTTTGTTTGTGTGTGTGTTTGTGTGAGAGTACGAGATTGGCTGAATGAATTCTAGGATTGACTCATTCAACACTCAACAATATTCGTAAAGAATATCAGGAATCCCGAAGAAGCATTGAAGTAACACACAAATCTATAACTCCTCAGAAATGATGAGTGCGAGGAAATAAATCGGATGAAAGAAGTGCTTGTATCAGCACCGAATATTACATTCGGCCTTGCAAGAACAAAAGAAAATTGTTGTAGGCAAATAACCAAAGGCGTGAACTAATTCAAATGTTGTTTCTTGAATGTGATTTTCCAAACAGAAACGAGATTCTGCTGAGGGTGTACGAGATTCTGTTGAGGGTGTGATTTTCTAAGATGACGGTGAGAGCATTATCAATTCATATGAACACACGACTTCTGTCACCGGTCGTTCAAGTATTATGTGAAGGATAAAGACGCATTCTTCGTATTAAAGACCGAACGGAAAGTTCTGGGTTTTTTA
This sequence comes from Angiostrongylus costaricensis, assembly GCA_900624975.1. Classification (NCBI taxonomy): domain Eukaryota; kingdom Metazoa; phylum Nematoda; class Chromadorea; order Rhabditida; family Metastrongylidae; genus Angiostrongylus; species Angiostrongylus costaricensis. The sequence goes on from UYYA01000286.1 coordinate 61,847, forward strand.
AGGCCATCTATCTGGAACTCTGGATTAAGTCCATAGCTTGGAGTATTTTTTCTCACCTTCGGCTTGTGTGCTTCCACTCATAGTTTAATTTCTTCCTCTGACCGATTCCGGTTCCAATTGCAGAAATCGTTCTTCGTAACATCAGTGGATATACAGGAAATCCTAAACCATAAATATTTTCCCGATTTCATGAATTCCAAGCTGGATAACTTAATGGTTTGTGATTTGATGCAAAACGGTATTCGGTCGCTTTTGCCCTTTGACGTTTGTTTACCATCTCACATCAACACAACAAACGCTGCTTGTTGACCATGTAAAAAACTTCTACAAGCGTACTACTAGGGAAATATACTATTTTCTAACATTGCTTTAATATAGGGATATTTTCGAGGTCAGTAGGACTTCAAATTTAAATTGTTGTCGAAATGGCGGCGAAAGAAATAAAAGTGAACAAAATCTGAGAGGGAAAATATCTCGCTCAACTGTGATTCTATTCAAAACAGAATTTGAAATTGGTCGAAACATAGCAGAGGTGGAAAGTTAGATCCTTAAATAATAAATAAAAATAAAGTAAGAGCCTTCCTAAATAGTTGTTCTGTTTTCCGTTCACAGGGCAAAAATTCGTCACCTATATCACCTGCCCTCCCGTTGATCATTGAATGATTCGATCGGGCGTCAGTAAATCTTCCACTATTTCCTGTCGCGTGCAAAAGTAACCCAATGGATTCTGCTCGCTTAAGAAACTTTCTTACCATCATACCTTTCTTTCAGGGTTTTCTTGAAAAACCGTGACCATTGAGTTGGTGGACTTTTTGCAGTACGTTTGACATTCCGAGGAAACAAATTACTAACAGCCGTTCTCCATTGGTTGTTGTTCATACGCCCTACGCGTCCTGTGCATCTTATCCTGGATATTTTGGCTTATAGAACGGCATCTTTGGCTTTTCATTGTTGACATTATTAGAGCTTCGGATCCCTTCCCTCACTTGGTTGATGCGGGTACTCCTAACATCGCCGTTTTGACGGCGTATTCTAAACATAACGCTGAGTGATCTTTCATCCTGCTTGCGCAGCGATCAGGTTTTTGCAGCATACGTTAAGGCAAGAAGAATTGTTGACTGAGAAAGTGCCCACGAAGTTCAATGTTCCTTGTTTTCTTCACTACATGCTCGATGCCCTTCAAAGCTCCACAAGCCGCTCCCTTCTGCTCGACACTAGAGCTAATTCGTTGATCATTTTAATTTTCCTATTTGGTTAGGCGTAACTGGAGCATTCGGAGATCTTCATTACGTTGAGCGTGAATTGGGCATGCGTAATCCTTTCCTTGTGACCATTGTTTTTGTGAGATTTAGTCGAAGACCAATTTCGAAGACCAGTCAAAGACCACAGGCTTTATAGTTCCTAGATGGAGAGGCTCCTCCCAATTGAGCAATGCTGGCGAAGGTGCTGAAGTTTTATCGGAAGCAATGTCGGTCTTTGAAATGCAACTTTAGATTGCCATTCTTAAATTCATACGAAATGTCGAAGTAAGAATCATTAAAATTTAAAGTAAATACTTGAATAGAATCCTTGTCAGCGAAATAATATGCAAGCGTTTCTATGGCTAGTGGTACTGAAAGCACAGTAATTAAAGTTGCTGTGTAGCATGCACACAGTGCTCAATGATTTTACATCCAGAGATGTTCAGAGTTGGTAGATGCAAGAAAACGAGCCGAGCGTACGAAGTGCTTTGGCCAACACGCTACATGAAGTCTGGCCATTCGTGTAGGAAATCCCAGCACCGATTTTCTTCCAATCTCGGCGTTGATCAATAATTCACTGCCTTTCTTAATGAGTTCCAAAATTCCAAGAATTCAAAAACGAACCGCAAGGAGGAGTGCCTTGTGATCACACGTGACTATCCAGGCATTCCCGCCCATGTAGTGCTCTGTACTTCTGGTCTCCACTGGTTAACTGGAACACCTACAACGCATAAAACGCTAGAGTAGTCTGACAAATAATCAATGGCGACTGCACTAGTTTCTATGGGTAATTGTTTCATCAACGCCTGCAGCGCTGTGGCAAGAGGTGTTCTGCAACATACATAGAATCGATCCCTTGCACCAAACTTACCAAGCCTTCCATCCTTCCGGGAGGCACTGACTCGATATATCGGTAGGTTACCGCGAATCAATAGGGCAGATATGCATTCAATGACATCCACCGATACTTAATAAGGAGAATGCACGGTGAATCTCTTAGGAATTAATCAACGCAGAGAGCTCTATCCGTTTTATTTATTAATTGTTTGGTCAGCAGGTTTTGATGGTCGAAACTTTAATAAATTGCTTAGCCACCAATGTACTGCACTACACCTACTTTATTCCTGATCACAGAATGGAGATGTTTGTTCAAGACGGCTTTATTTTATAAGTCATCAATAATTCCATAAAGGAAAAATCTCTGGACGTTGATCCATGAAGGATGGGCCTTGAATCTGTTCCAACAGATTGGACCTGGCCCATGAAATGATTTGTGATTACTTACTGATCTGTTAAGTCATTGTCTTTATTCTCCAAAAAAGGTCTAGTACCAATAAAGCCTGGTCTAGTAGGAATTTATCGACCCCAGAAAGATGGAAGGCTTGTCTAGATTGGGGTGCGAAATCAATCCCATGTGTGTCGCAAGGCATCTCTGACCACTGCAGTGCAGGCACGCTTCGGTGAAACATAGATATTGTAAACAAATCGTAAAGATAAAACGCACCAAGCAGAAAGCCGGTACCAATATACATCTTTGGATGGTATCTACAGGTTCCATTTAAATATTGGAGATCTTATACACATTACAGTTTCAAATTACTTGCCATTGTGACTGTGCAATAGTAGAGGAAAGGAAGAGATATCGTACTGGTGGTCGTATCAAAGCGAATATCAGTATTGGGCGAGGGAATGTCGAGTATCCATTTCAGTTGGCCTTTTCATAACCTTGTTAGTTTGCTTCATCGTCGGACGTCAGGAACGGTACTATTCTACTATTTTATCATATATTTACACCTATCTACTTTACCCAGTAGCTCAACAGTACTATAAAGCAAGTCTATAATTCTATCTTATAATCTTTAAGTAGTTATTTGGTCAGTTTAGTTTTTCATGCAGGTGGTTTTTCTCCCCATTGTTTGCAATCCTTCGAGTTGATATCTCATCTGAGCCGAGATCAGGTGCACATTGGTGTATTGGTGCATGAATTGTGTTCATACAACTATAGTTCTGTATGATTTTCCGTATCCGACACTTCAGGAAATAAAGTAGGGTTTGATCGTTGTGGTTACTGACAAGTTGCTGAGTTTGAATCTTGTAAATTGAGGTATTTTAGATCACACAAGCAAGAACAGCCAATCCCAGCCCGTCTAACACTTCATTACCCTTGTCCAATAGAAAAAACTAGGTTTCAAAAGGTTAGAAAAATCTTAGGTGACCTATATTTGTGTAAAGTCAACGAGTAATAATTTGTACTAGGTGACTGTTTGTTTTTAAAGGAGTCCAAGTTGCCAACGATATGTGCTGCCCTACACATGACTCCGGTGACGCTCTAACAACAAATAACAATCAGGTCTGCTTTAGTAAATTAATTATTGTCATTCTTACTGAAAGGTAACATCGCATAAGTGGTTGTTAGGCTAGTTTTCAATAAATAATGCGGTTTGGTTATAGACTTAAAATAAGTGGGAGTTGTAGCTACGTATCATCATCGTTGGTATAAATAAGCTCTACACTTGCCTCCTCGTCACTACTACAGTGGTATGCAGTGAAATCTGCAAGGGAATCCTCTGCAAAATTCAGATCACCTGTATAACCTGTAGTCCCGTTGATCGTCGAGTGACTCGAGCGGGCGCCAGTAAATCTTCCATTTTTCCCTGTCGCGTGCAAGAGTAGCCCAGTGGGTTCTGGTCGCTCTAGCGACTCGTCGAGCATCATTTCTTTCTTCAAGGCTCTTTGTGAAAAACTCTAACCATCGGGTCGGTGGTCTTCCTGCAGTACGTTAGACATCCCGAGGAATCTAGTCACTAACGGCTCCTGTCCACCGCTTCTCATTCATACGAATTATGTTTCCGGCCCACCTTATCTTCGACTATTTGGCGTACAGAACGGCATCTTTGATTTTTGATCGTTAACGCAGATCGGAGGCTCGGATCCCATCCATTACTTGCGTGGAACGGAACACTCCTAGCATCGTCCTTTCGACTGCACGTTCGATAACGTTGAGTGACCTTTCATCCTGCTTAGGCAGAGGCTAGGTTTCCGACGCATACGTTAGGGCAGGAAGTACCGTTGAGTCGAAAAGGTGGGCACGGAGTCAGGTGTTCTTTGTCATCTTCACTACATCTTCGATGCTCTCGAAAGCTCCCCAAGCCGCTCGTTTCCTTATGCTCAGCTCTGGAGCTAAGCCATTCATCATATTGATTTCCCGACATAGATAGATATAACTGGAGCATTCGGAGATTTCCGTTCCGTTGAGCGTGGATGGGACATGTGAAGCCAATCCGTTTCTCATGAACATCGTTTTGTGAGATTTAGTTGAAGACCAATCTTTCCACAGGCTTTACCAAAGTCGTTAAGCATGCGTACCGCTTAGCTAATGTTTGGTGTTATAAGGACGATATCATCAGCAAAGCGAAGATGGTGTAACTGCCGACCATCGATTTTCACTCCTGTATTGTCCCATTCTAGTGTTCGCATGACGTTCTGGTGGGTGACTGTAAATAATTTTGGCGAGATGGTATCGCCTTGCCTAGTTCCTCTTTTAACGTCAATGTTAATAGTATCGTTGTAGAATGGTGATATCTTGATTGTGAAATTTTTGTACAGCTCACGAAGAGTCTTTATGTACTGAGTAGGGACTCCTTTACTATCAAGGGTTTCCATAACTGCTTCTAGCTCAATTGAATCAAAGGTCTTCTTTAAATCGTTGGAAGTGAGACAGAGCGGTGTTTTGTACTCTCGCGATACTTCAATGAGCCGTGCTACCGTGTGGATGTAATCCATCGTACTAAATCCTTTTCGAAACCCTGCTTGCTCACATGGCTGTTCTTTGTCTAGTGCTCTGTCAACCCTGTTTAGGATGACTCGAGTTAAAAGTTTGTAGACGATAGACAGTAAGCAGATTGGGCGATAGTTGCCGATATCGTGTAGGTCACCCTTCTTAACAATAACACGGTCCTCCTGGTCTTCCACAGAGTAGGAACCTTGCATTCAGACAGGTAACGCGTGAAGAGCCGAGCCAGTGCGTTTACGAGAACTGGCGAAAGGTTCTTCAGGTGTTCTGGTCTTATGCTATCCGGACCTGGGGCTGTTCGATTTTTCGCCGACGAAATGGCATGTCGGATTTCGGAAAGGAGAACCGGTGGTGCAATATATCCATCGTGCTTTGTTTCATATGACGGAAGGTGGACGTGGCTAACGAAGAGATTCGAGTAGTATTCGTGAATGGTTTTTTTCTTCGACTTTCTGGATGCTGTAACTGTTCCGTCTGGGCGTAGGAGTGCAATCATCTTGGTCTTGTAATTGGAGAAACTTCGGTGGGCTTTGCGAATGCTTTTCGCAGCCTCTGCAGCTTGTACCTTTGCTGCTACTCTTCTCCCATTTGCTGCTACTCTTCTCCCTTTAAGATCTTGTTTTATCGCCTGTCTGCATTGTTTTGCAAGTTCGGACGTTAGTTCGCGGTTGCCTACAGCTCGTGCGATTCCAGCTGGCGTATCAGCTAGGGTTTTTCGGCAGACAAAACGTCTCTTGGTGACTTTCGAACTCTCACCTTTCATAGCGCTAACGCGAAGATGTTGAATGAGCCGATCGTATTCTTCGTCGATTTTGTCGACAACGGAATCTTTCCAACAGCCGACTAATGAATTGAATAAGTCGCTGGTTACGGTGATTCTGGGACCTCGGATTTGAATTTAGCGGCTTTTTCTCCTTTCCGCGAGAAATAGAATCTTGCACGAATTCTGATTTCGATTTCGTGTAGAATTTTGAGACAACAGCGACATCGACAGCGATATCGGTTAGGCAAAACCTTCTATTTACTATGTTGTGGTCTATTTCGTTATGGAACTCTCCATTGGGAGACTCCCACGTCCAGCGTTGAGGTTGGGGCTTCTGGAATTGTGAGTTACCATTAGGTGGTTTTGGTCGCCATAATAAACTCGGATGGCCGCTCACCCTGTTCGTTCCATTCCAATCCGTGGCTCCCATTGTGACGTTCTTCAGGCGTTTTTCTCGATCCAACTTGGCAGTGATGTCTCCAATGATGACCTTGAAGAATGTGTGGTCTTCTCCGCAGGATTTCTCCAAGTCCACGCAGAATTCTTTCACTTTTTCTTCGTCATAGTTTGATATCGGCGCGTAAACGACGAAGATTGTCAAAATCGGTATTGTTCCACATCTTTTTGATCATAAACGTCCGATTCGGGTTGTAAGTTGTTCGAATGAATCAATTTTCATGGACAAACTCGTGTTGACAAAAACGCCGACGCCGCCGACTCCTCTACTGTCGCATGTTCCAAGGAATAGTTCTTCTCCGGTGTCATAGACGGCGTTGAAAGGCTGACGTTTTCTCGTCTCGGCCAGGCCGATGACGCGGTACCTTATCCTTCCTGCTTGCATGAGCAAGTCTTCTATCGAGAACTCGGATGCAAGTGTACGTGCATTGTAGGTACAGATCGTCACCATAGTTCTTTGAAATCCAGGCAGCTTCCACTGGCGCTAAGACTTTAGCGGCCTCTCCGTACTCGTCCTACCCAACGCTGCGAAATTGGGAGCTCTTTCGGGGTCAGGGAAATAAGGCCCGTTTGTTTTTTTTGCTGTGCTTAGCACTTTTGACACCTACGTATAGCTTGCTGGGCTGTGAACGTGTGGCCTGGGTATCCTCACGGGTACCTTGCCAGGCTCTCTCAGAGTGCACGTGGAGCTGGAGGTGACTCCTAACAGCCTCCCATATACTTCCTCCAGCTATTGATTGCAGGCTCTTGGCCGAATTGACTCGTAGAATACAATCCGCATAGGCGAAAACACACCCACGCACGCGTGCAAGAATACGTCTTGGTAAGTACAGAAAGTGTGTGCCAAATCAGGGCAGCAGAAACAGGGAGTCCTTCTCCTGAATCCACTTGTGTCTCATGGAAGCAAACGTCGCTTTTGGTACGCGATTAAGCCATATGCTCCACCTGGGAACGCGCCACGTAGCCTCGCGGGTAACCGGCTCGAGATCCCTCGTATAAGGAAGATCCGTGGAAAATTCAAATATGTTAGAAAAATTTGAATATGTTGGAAAAATTCTGCTTCTCAGAAGAGACGGAAGCATTCTGAAAAGCGCAAAGAGAAACTGGTGGAAGCAGGAAAAGTAAGAGGCTGGGTCTTTCCATGATTGGTAAATCATGTTACAATGCGGTCTAACACATTTTCAGAATTTTGGAAACAGATCGGTGTCATTATTCCAGTCTGGTTCGCCGTTATTTGATGAGTTGTAAAAAAGGGTAAGCATAGCTAATTTACTTTTTGTGTCACCAACCTGTTTGCTGGCTTTTTGTATAAAATCTTTTATTGACTATTATTATTAAAGTGCGCACTGGTAAAGTACCAGTCAATGGCGTAATGGACGTGGGATTCTCTCGAGCATCAAATCTGGCAAAGTCGCAGTCAAATGCTTCTGTTTGTTAGACGATTTTGCATTGACTTATTGAAAACAGTGTCGAACGTGAGACAATATTTAGCGCTCCTTAGCGTCAAATTCCACAGGTCACGGAGCTTCCGACCGTTAGTATGTTTGCACAATTTTACAAAGCAGATCATAGTTATTTATGCACTCCCATTGTTAAGAAGCGGGATGGATTATTTTGCGCGCTAAAATAGTCCTATTTTTTTCCAGGAGTTTCCTTGTCAGCTTTGTAAATAAGTTCAACTTCTTGCACACTTATTTGAATTTTGCACCAGTTTGCTCCATTGAGCATTAGCGAATGGTGCGATGCTCCGCAAGATGTATAATAACTGTAAAGTTATTTGACTATACTGACTGTGGTTGGAATTATGTACACACTTATTATGGATGAATATCTCTGATCGCAGAACAATCTTCTTTGGGCTTTTAATCGTGGTAATTATGCTTGGCGCATTGATTTATGTGTCCATACGAAATTTCGAACACTTAGAATCTTGGCAATATTCGCATGACTGGGACTAGTTTGGAACGAAGTCTTTCATCCTGACTCAGGACCGAATTCGATGATGCAGCGTCTAGATATGTCCTACATGATAATGGAGGCGCTTCGGAATCTTTTTTTGATTCGACAAAGCAATGACTCCGCAGAAATGCAAGGAATTTTCTACGATCTGTTCGTATGGCTTTTTTTCTGTGTGGGTCTATTCTTTAGTAACGTTTCATGGCCAGTTTCACGGCCTATCCAGAATTCCTTAATTTTCCGGATTTTTGTGATTATGTTGTGCAGTAGTTAGTGCCGCTATATTATGCACCTGGTCGAGGACCACTTTTCGTGCCATGGTCTAGCAAAACGCGCCATAAAGCGGCAAACCAGACGGAGAGGATAGAGGATACTGACTTTATATCACTGGAAACCCTTCAGTATGTATTTCATTTTACGGTCCTGAAGGCAGTGGAATGCAGAGGATGCCATCGAGAGATAAGTCAACACTAAGCACGTTATTCTTATACCTTTTGTGTCTTTGTTAATTCACGGCTATAAAAGCACATATCCGATTTGGATACATTGTGTTGTTTCGTAAAGCATGATATTGGGAATTTCCTTATTTTTTAGACCGTGTTTTCTTGGATTTGGAACACTGCTAAAATAATATCAAGTTTTTTCCTTGGCGCGATGTAGTTCTGGAAACCTAACTAGGACAAAGATTTCCACCATTTCCCATCTTTTACAGTGATTCGTTAGTCAATAGTTTTTTTTTTGATTACACCATAGATGAGAGAGCAAAGACCGCAGTGGCATTGATGACTGTCATCACGAGTACGATACTAGATCAACTTCGCTCTGGGCTCACCAAGCCTTCCACCCCTCCGCGATCGAGAAAACAGTGTCAGACTTCTCCGGTAAACGTTCACTTTCTGCAATTCAAGTGTAAGCACTCTAGCACGGATATCTCAGTGTAGTAGTTGGCCAGTGAATCATATGCCTTCGAGTCTTCGACACCGAATAATTACTACCTCACAGTAGAATGCTCGACTTTATACGATTTTGCCACGTGGGCTTTTGACATAACCACAAAGAACAATCTCAAACTTAGTTGTGGTTTTTTATAACAATGGTAACGATACAATATCAGCAATCTAATGATATCTTGTTGTGCAAATGAATACACAGGCGAAACAGTTGAGCGAAGTCAGACGAAACACTGGAACACTCACTAGATGGCTAATAATGCACCTTGTACTGCTTCTGTAATGGACGAAGTTTTGACAGAAGAAACTAAAGATAAAAGGAAGATTCTAGAATATTTCTCAGTTAGTACAATCTGATAGAGCTGCTTAAGATCATGACATCACACATGCGCAAAAGTATATCGGATACGACGGTATACAAAAAGTTCAAAGTTCATTAGATAACGATTCAAAAACATATACAGATAGCGAACGAATAGCTCGTAGTATTATGCATGGCAATGAAGAAAATAGAAACTATTCAGATAAAAGTTATTCTACTCAGTGCCTCGGAGAGAATCGACTCGGCCAGCGTTCTATGACATTCAAGATGAAATGGAAACCCTCCAACAGCAGCCAGAAGCCACACGTAAAAAGTTGGAAGAACTTCGTGGATGACGGAGGCAAATAGAATGTGAGAAGTGCTGAGATCCGCACAGTAAACGTGAAGCTGAGTTATCTAAAGGGAAAACTTCACATTATTGATACATTTGTCTCCAACTTAGCGATCTACAGAATACAAATCGATCATCTCCTTCGGTGAATGTTAGGCTGCTTTGCAATAAATTCTATTATCAGTTATATCATGGATTTTATCGTCTTGTCTAGATATCCAATGAATGGTTTCTCTGTATCGTACCCCATGCTCTCAATCGCCTTGCGGCGAAGTTCCATTTTCTTATCGTAGTTACCCTTTTCTCCTTTTTTTGCTTCTTGTTCTTCCTCAACATCGAAGTAGAGCGAGAGCTTTATCCTACCAATAGTTACGTCGCTCGAACTGGAAAGCAGGTCGGTGTTTTTCTCATGAATTCCTTAGGAAGAGTACAACTACGCTGTTATGGAGTCACTGAGCTCCCGATGGCTACACTTCTGCAAAGAAAAATTGGGAGTGGAAAAAAAATGGAAAAAATGAGTAAAACGGCAATGCCGTCATACTAAAATGCCCTATGAACATTATGTCCGTGAAGTGAACGGAGCTCGATGAACATCTCTGAGTGCAGTGGAAACAAGTAGTAGGATATACTGACGGTTGCATAAGTTGCTCAACGTTGAATGGATCCACGGATCACACAAACGATTTAGTACATGGAAATTACCACTTTCTCTTGCCTCTCACTTAGAATTGAAAGCTCCTATGTCAAACTAGCAAACAACTATCGCTTCATTTTGGAGCATCTTTACTGGTCGACATTCCAAATCATATGGAGTTCCGCTCGATTTCAATCAGGATTCGGTAAGGCTCTAAAGTTTTACTTCGTATTTTTGTTGAGCAAACGTTTATCTAAAGTATCTATATATGTATATGTATATGTATAGTATCTAAAGTTTTATTTGAAAGCTCTTGGCGTTGATCAATCTGTGAGGGATGCGCCATGCATTCGACTTTATTAAGCACCGTTTGGAGGAAATTGAATGCATATCTGGCCTTTAAAATGACTCGCGGTGGCCTACCGATGTGTCAAGCCTGTGCTGCTAACCTCCCAGTCAAGTCTGGTACCAATTTGCCGATCCCGGTTGGAAGGAAAGCTCGGTGGGCAATGGGCGCAGAGATCGATTCCACGCGCGTGTTGCAAGGCGCCTCCGACCACTTCGACACACATGCCCCATGGAATTCGGTACCACTGGCATAACTAGTTGGATAAGGTTTTTTTTCTATCTTCTATACGGCTGCATGGATATATCCGCTAACTCATGAGTTTCCAGCTTTTCATCAGGTATAATGGCCTACTGATGTTGGTGAAATGGATATAGAAGTGAGGTGTTGCTGTTAGCTTCCAATCCATCACTACCCGTACATTTCTCACTAACATTATTCTTCTACCATATTTAACCATAATTCAACCAAAATCTACATTAACGTAGAGACTATATTCAACTGTACTTACTCCAGACGGTCATTAGGTCTTCGACCTCATCGTGATGTATTATCGAGCAGGCATAAAACTATGTACCGGCGAGACAATCTTGTGCTGGGTAGATGCACTTCACGTATCCGGTGTCTACACTGCATCACTCACTGCATCTACAGTACCGTCGCGAATTTCAACTGGTAAACTAGCTGGCAACAGTTTACCAAGCACACCAGTTGGAATGAAAGCACGCGAGAGAGCCTGTAACACAGAATCACACAGTCCGATGCTCTACTCTGTGAACGGAATGTATTGATAGTTAACACTTCGTTATACTCAGCTTAACTTCAACCCATTATCAGTTTATTTCTTTGGAGTACGCTCTTTCTAGTAGAATACATTTTACAGACCTCTCCAACCTGCTTCTCATTCTCTTCAATGTCCACTACGGATGAGTGCGACTCGAGTGGTTTAAATCGAATGCAAATTCGATCAATGCCAACGTTTCGGCAAGCGAATCGAATCAGCTGAAGCAAGCATTAAACCATGTCGTCGATTGAGGGACTACGAAACATAGACAGACACAAGATTCCCCAATGAATCAGTAACCGTCTTAACCGTCTGTGGTCGTATTATCTCCTTTTTATGTTTTCGTGTAACAACGAACCAATAAAGCTAACACTTCCTGTTAATTCTGCGAGCATCTGAGAAAACGCGGCGAAGTAAAAAAATATGAATGAGTGGATTTCGTATAGCTTCTATTTCCATATTTGTAAAGGATGGTCGCCAATATGGGACCGCTGCTGTTTGCAATCTCTGCTGCTCGTTTGAAAATCGCGCCTCCGTTAAAGAAAACGGCATTGTCACCTTAAACTATGGTTCTAAACGACTGACTTCCGTGGAAAAAAAGTGAAAAAATAGAGCAATTTACCTCACTGAGGTTTATATAGCTTTATATATTTATTATATTTATAATCCTCCCAACGGTTTACCACCTCATTGTGACTGGGAGGTGTTCCTGGGTGTCGGACTGCGATGTAAAGCGGTGGGATTCGTCCCCCGGGAGGGTCTCCCACTCTGAAAGGGAGTCCTTCATTTTCATCAGAAAGCTTAGCTAGAGTGAGCCAATACCAGGATCCACCACCGCCCTGGTATCAAACTCGCATGGTGGCAAATCTACCTCTGATCTATGAGGGCTGGGACTGCTCGTGGTTGTGAAGACCTGAGGCAGACTTCGGCCAGGTTGTCCTTAGAATTCCAGGAAACCACAGTAGCTTAACCATCAAATCTCTGAAAAGCGATGATTATGCTGAGGCCCGCAAAATTAGTGAGGACGGGTCGTTCAAGTATCAAGTATTAAGTATATTTATAATACCATTATGAATTATTATTTAACCGCACCTTTACAATAAACGTAGTCATACAATAAATTTCATTACAAATTCGAAATCAAATTTCGTGAAACTTCTCTAATTTCAGTAACTCACTAAGATTGCTATCTTCATATTCAGTGCCTACTAGCCCAGCAAGCGCATTCTGAAAGTGGAAGAAATAGACATAACTTCTTCGATTGTTCGATTGTAAAGCAATTGCTTTACAGCAAACATATTTCGGAAACCATTAGGACAAACATTTAAACAGAATCTAGTAGATATCAACTTTGATTTTCCGTCATTTGCATTCTAGGGTTTTACTTTTTGTGATAAAAGGATAAAGGATAAAGCTCTCGGCGTTGATCAATCCCTGAGGGATACGCCATGCATTTGACTTCACTAAGTATCATCGGAGGTGACTGAATGCATGTCTGGCCTTTACGGTGACTCGCAGTGGCCTAGCGATGTATCGGGCCAATGCTACTAGCCTCCCAGACAAGTTTGGTACCAATTTGCCGGCAGCGGAGGGATGGAAGGCTTAGTGGGCTATGGTCGCGGTATCAATTCCATGTGTGTGTCGCCTCCAAACACTGCGCCACACGAGGTTGATAACTTTCTTCATTTTCGGCTAGCGTTTCGACGGTATCGTCTTGATCAGAACCAATGATCAGAGTCGATGCTCCACAGGTCTTCCTCAGGGGAGCATCTCTCTCGAATGAGCCATAGTCATTCGACGATGCTCTTTTATACAGGGTTGTGGGTGTCGATAACATTGATTGTTTGGTGATAACGACTTGTTTTTTCAGATAATCTACACTGCAAAAATTGGTATCATTATCAGGAAGTAGAAGGCATAACGATATTTTAAAACTGACTTTCCTTTAACCTCGACATGACTAACCAATATTTATTCTTTCTCTGATAAGCCGAAAAAATAAGAGTGTTATCAACCTTGTGTAAGCTGTCGAAAATAAAGGATGTTATCAACCTCCTGTAGGTCATATTTCGTTAGTAAGCTTAGTGGAAAAATATGACGGCTGCGTCTGAGGGTCTTCATTTGTAGGTACGGAATTGTAGTGAAGCTGACCTTGATAAATGTTGAAAAGTTAGTGAAGGCCTGGCTGTTTTCTTTTAGAAATAATTACAACCTTGATAGCTTCTTAAGTTCTCCAAACTACTCACCTCCTCTTTTCCGCTTAAACTGAATAATGTGAAGAAGAAGCTGTCGGAACTTTGTCCGATTAAAGCTGCTGATCAACTCTGTATTAGCTTATCAGCGAAGGGATACATGTTGACCACTCTGCGTTCGCGAGTGGGTGTGGTGTGAGTAGCACCGATGAAATAAACCTTACCAACTTCTCGCTAAGCCCAATACTTTCGATAACAAGGTTCCGCAACCTTGATAGCTTCTTAAGTTCTCCAAACTACTCACCTCCTCTTTTCCGCTTAAACTGAATAATGTGAAGAAGAAGCTGTCGGAACTTTGTCCGATTAAAGCTGCTGATCAACTCTGTATTAGCTTATCAGCGAAGGGATACATGTTGACCACTCTGCGTTCGCGAGTGGGTGTGGTGTGAGTAGCACCGATGAAATAAACCTTACCAACTTCTCGCTAAGCCCAATACTTTCGATAACAAGGTTCCGCGAATAGATAACAATGTTGATAAGATAGCAACAACGTGGCCATATCAATCGACTTACATGTAATCAGCACAAATAGTAGAGAAATCACTGTGCAAAGTAATTAGAAGGAGAAGGAAGATAAAGTAGGTAACCAGCAATGGTAGAGAATCTGCTGCAATGGATTCGAAGTGTAGGCAAAAAACAATAAAACTATACTTATAACCACAACGTTGCTGAGATATTTGCAAAACTCTGGACCGCAGGTGTCTATGGTGGGGAACGAACGCGCTATTAT
>UYYA01000287.1:0-76399 GCA_900624975.1 Angiostrongylus costaricensis
GCAAATATCTCAGCATTATTAAACGGATACAATTTAACAATAAGCAAAATGTTTGAGTTTGATGATTGGACGACTTCATCTCAACGAAACATCACGCCACTAGTTACCAGCTAACAGAACTAAAACGCCTTAACCCAGATAAAGAAAAAATTTCATTTAATTTTAAATTAAGTACCAAATTCTAAACGAGTACTGAAAAAGAATCAGAACTGGGACGACTGGGAACTCCAGTAATCAACTATTCATTACAGAATCAAAGTTACCTTACCTTTGTTGGTTGAGGTTCTTCCTCACCAAGTTTTCTTCCAATCACTGTCTGTTCAGCTCCAGCAGCACCAACACCGAATATATCAGTACGTCGCTCCGCGAATCTTTAGATATAGATTGAATAACAGAGAAGAGGAAAAAAGTCGCTTAAAAATAAGGTTACACTGACCTTCCCAAGTTCTTAGAGATTTCTGCTCCAGGGGCCAACACAGGTTCTTCGCTACCTCTTTCTCCAAGTTGACGTTCACGATCTTCTTTGTACTGAGAGTCTACAGTATTGTACCTAAAAAAGAAATATCTGAAGTTATTTTGTAGAGAATCAATATTTTTTGAAGAATTTTAGCATACAATTTATAGCAAAATAATATGTGAATAAATATATATATATATATGCATATACATACACACATATATGCTTATGGATAATATACAAAATATACAAAGAAAAAATGAGAGAAACTGCACCCACCGTACATGCTCTTCCAACTTGTCTGATGGAATTTTCTCACCAGTAAGTGGCGAAATAAGCCATTTGTCCATTGGTCGCTTCATGGCATGCGCTGCTAAAAATGTTCGCTCTAAAGATAGTAGCGAAACCATACGCCAGCCCTAAGTAGTATGTTCGCACCCTTCTTTGGATCATAGTCCTTCACAATGAGATCTTTTTGTCGCGTAGGTGGCAACGGTGTTGCGAATTCGGCTGGTGGTGGAGGAACTTCTTCCGGAGGAGGTACTGCTACCGGCTCCGGTTCAACCTGCAACGCTATTATCCTTTTCAGAAATAGATACCTATAAAAAACCGAAACGAAAAGTTCCGAGACCTTAGAGGTTCGGATGTGAAGCTCTACATACGGCTCACAAAACAAAATTTAGCATCTCTAACCACTACGCTATAAGCATCCCTCAAACTTACTACAGTCAAAAATAGGGATTGACATAAACGACCATAAATGGGGCTTTAACAGATTCCAATACTGTCTACAAATTATCGCCCATATCACAGATCTCCGTCACGGGGAGACCTCTTGCTAGTTGGTCGCAATGTAACGTGACGCGCCCTGATGTGGCGGATGGAGGGTTAAACGAGGTATACATTGTGAAATATAACTTCAATGATGCTGAGATATTTGCAAAACTCCGGACCGCAGGTGTATGCGGCGGGGAACGAACACGCGCTGTTGTCCTTACCGGGGAGCAGCGCACTTCACCACCACACTATCCGGGTCCTTCGTTTTGCCTGTCTCTCTGCTAGTTCTATTGATCTGGGGCCCCCCAGATCAATCCCGTTGACGGGTGATTGCTAATGGCAAAAGAGAACCCGGATGGTGTGGTGGTGAAGTGCGCTGCTCCCCGGTAAGGACAACAGCGCGTGTTCGTTCCCCGCCGCATACACCTGCGGTCCGGAGTTTTGCAAATATCTCAGTATCATTTAGGTTAAACGAGGATCAAAATAAACCTTGGGTTTCCTCAAAACTTAGATAGATCCGCAAGGCAGACGATTTTGCAGCGGCCATTTGACACAAACCTTTTCTGTGCGCCGCAGACATGCTCATACATGCGTACGTGGGTGTGTCTTCGTCTATGAAGATTGAATTCTACAAGTCAGTTCGACAAAAAGCATGCTATCAAGTAATTATGAAGTACACGGCAAGTTCTCCAGAGCAATAATCTCTACATCTATTCGGGAAGCTACTGCCAAGCTGCTCGTGAATATACTTGTCTGCTATATTGAGAGCTCGACAAGCAAATTGTGGATAACAAAAACCAAATACTGATACAATAACTGTGCTTAATTTTTCTAACTCAGGAAAAGACCGCAATACGAGTTGGAGACAACAAGTACAAAAAGTTTTCTATATTCTCAAAGCCATTTTAAGTTGGCTAAATGGGGAAGGACACATGTTGTAGATACAATACGTGCTCACTCGGATCTGAGTCCTCTATTAAGGATCTGATGGTGCGGGATAAGGAGACCAGGTATCAAGTCATCAGGCGGGCCGGGACAAGAGAATACATGCCCATTTAACGCGCTCTGCAATCCTGAAGAAGAACTATTCTTCTGAACATCACGGGATTGAGGATTGGGAATCGCTAGCGCTGTCATCAACAAGAGTTTAGCCATGAACATCGACCCATTAGAAGAACTAACCCTTCGATTATTTTGCATTGGACACCTACCACTAAAAGCAGTGACCAATATTGCTTTTAACAATAGTTGTAATCTATGCACTCATACCTCATACTATGAAGAAACCGAGAACCCAGGGATTATGTATGAACTTAAAGAGGTTCTTCAGAAATAACCTTTACGGTCACAACGAAGATTTCAACACTAAAATTGGACCCAGCAGAACGTCATATTGAGATCCACGGATTAAAATGGAAGGAATGGGTTGGGAGGCTATTTGAGTGTATCATGACCCTCAAGATCTATGGTAATCAACAATTCCAGAAGAACCACTCTCAACATTCGATGTAGTAGTATCCCAGCGCAGTGCATCACAATGAAGTGAATGACACAAACTGACGACTTTGCCTCAGCGATAATGATGTTCCACGAATTTGCATGCAACTGTTCCATCGCCTCATTAATGAGATGTTCATTCTGTTGTAAAAAGAGAGAGGGATCCGCAAAATCCAACAAACGAAACTCCAAAAACTTTTTAAAATAAAACCCATTCAGATCATTAGTCGGCTTTTGGACAGATACGGTTATCGACACCATGAATGAAAGATGCAACCGGCTTACTCGACATCTTCACAACAATGCATCCATATTATGAAAGCGAAGGGTTCGAAAGTAATCAAGAGCGGTGTCTCCAGGAACATTCAAGCTAATACGCCAACAAGGAACCACACAACTTGCAGGCAATCTCCAAATTATCTACAACTAACTTCAAACCAGCGAAGCCATGTAGAAATACCACAAAAGAATATTTTAAGGAAAAAAGAGCAGCAGTAATGAAGGTGTTCCATTGGTTGGAGAAAGCATTCGCAGTCTGAGTCGAAACTTCGCCAAATACAAAACTAAGATGGTCGTACTCCGACACCCAATCGTGATAGTTACGGCCTCAAAATTAACAATGAAGCAAATCATCTACGCCTTCTCTGAACTTTTCAACAGCCACATCTTAGTGCCTCCATATAAAATTAAAGAAGATGGATACGTCGACCCAGCAGCTCTTTGTTCCGAAATCCAAAGTTGTTCCACCAGTAACGACCTGAACAATATCTGCTCCTAGCGGGATATTCCGCGACATCGGCAACTATGGACCAATCTGCCTGCTGTCCGTCATTCATAAACTCTTCTCCCGAGTCGTTACAAACTGGATTGAGAGAACACTGGATGAAGGACAGCCACGTGAGCAAACAGGGTTCCGCAAACAATTCACTACGATAAACAGATAGTACCCTCATGAAACCGAGGTTCAATGAAGCACCGCGAGGGCAAAAGTAATCGGCTTCTTGGGTTGTGTTCACTGACCTAAAAAAGGCGAGTGAGTTAGATACTGGATTCCTAGAGATGTCGAAGGCACAACAGACTACCGACTTGATGGTCTAAGCTCTTTACCAAGTTTCTAGAAAAAGACATGGTGCTCAGCGAGTCCCAAGAGCGAGCAGAACTCATTGGTTATTCCTGCACGAAGACAAGTGGCGACTTTTCTGCGGCTCACTAGAATCAATGAGAGTGAAATGCTGGTGGTAAAACAGGTGAATCACACATAAAAGCTCAACAAGCAAAATCTATCTTCACACAAAAACAACACAAGTGTTTTGCGAGTGATAACTGCCAAAACAACAAAATACCTCATTTTGAATCGGTTGGTCAGCCTCTTCTTCACTATCGGATTCCTCCATGTCCATTTCCATTGCTTCAGCGGCTTGCTTCTGAGCATCACTTCTCGCTTCAAGTAGAATACGTGCGCCAACATCTTTCGGAGTACACAGACCCGGCAAATTAGCTAAAATGGGTTTATTACAAAGTCTTCTCTTTTAGAAAACTCAATGGGACAGCCAAAATGGTGATTTACTGCCAAGTAATTTCCTTACCAACAAATACGCACATTTTTCGACGCACAGAGAGTTCAGCACCGCACTTTGTGGCACTTAAACCTTGTCAATGTAAAAAAAGGCATTTTTAAATGCAAAACGTACTAGTATCTCCAGGTTGGAAATCAACGGTTTGAACAACAACAAAATCGTGCCAGTCTATTGATGCATACGCAACTCTTTCCTGAAAAGAATAGATTCAAAGATTTGAAAGGATAAAACTGCTACTGGTACGGAAAGAAAACGTCGCATTATACAACAAACGTATAGCATCTGCCCATGAATTAGTGGAGCGATATGATTCTAAGCAAATTTCAAACTTCAATGGATCCAAGGTAATAAAATGGTGAGGAAGGATGTAAATCACAATAGTTTAAAAAGACAGAGACCAACGCATACTAAAACAACAGATTTCAACTTGTACCCACTCAATCAATTGAAAAAGTATGAATCACCTTCTCCGCTTCCTTCTCCTCTTTATCCCTTAGATTTTTCTGATGTTTCTCCCAAGCAACTCTGTAATTCACATCCTCCATCAGTTTTCTCGTATTACTTTTTTCAATACGGAGATCTTCTAGTATTGTGTTCGGCGGAATTATTACCTGAAAAAATCTAGCTTCTAGCGCAAACTTTAGCGTTTCACACCTCATTTGGAACCCATAGAATATTTTTACCAATATCAAGATTGTTATAGAACCACTTTTGAGCTCTGAAATAAAAAAGTGCAAAATTAATTCCAAAACACTGAAAGACGCTGTCTTCACACAGACCTTTGTGTACTGTTCTACTAGCTTGGTGAAATACGTGAAATTGGAATGTTGAGGTTTCAAGAAATCGAACTGGAAATTTCGAGCTTCTCTAGTCATCAGTTGTGTGAGAAACTGACGACCATTCCTAGCGACGAACAATGCTGTCATCCGAATCAAATCACTAAAAACATATTTGTACATGTGAAGAGTGAGTATTTACACTTCTTAAACACCAAAATTGGAACAAGAATGTGTGAAGAGAAAAATGCACCCTTACAGGTCATAGGCGTTGATTGTAGCCGGATCTGCACAAAATTCAAACGTTGGAGGTGGCTTCGTTGGCACAAAGTCTGCTTTTTTCACAGCATCCTTGACTGCTTCAGGTAGCTGAGGTTTCGGCGCTGCGAGAGAAGCTTCTACCTTCCCTTCTTGGAAATCACGAACCTAGATGGTCTATTAAAATAAAACAGTAACCAAACCAATAAGAAACTCCATAGGTGCGGCATTATCTAACAACTGCCCAAGAACAGTCCACATTTCCTAGCCCAGTATACCCACGGTTTCAGACTGCACAAGAGCAGCAACTTTTGTCTTTTCCTCAAAGACTTCTTTCTCAAATTGCAGAAACTGTTGTACATATTCAATTTACCATTCAGGGCCTATCTGTCGGCTTTTGATATTGGGATTTAAAATAGAACTGTAATAAGAAAATTATCCAGTAGAGAACTACATAAGAAACAATGAACACTCACGAGGATGCTAGCACTACAAAGGTTATAAAAGCTCTCGGCGTTAATCAATGGTTGTAGGATGCCATGTATTCGACTTCATTAAGCATTCGTTTAGCGGTGATTTAATGCATGTCTAGCCTTTACAATGACTCGTGGTGGCCTACCGATGTATCGAGCCGTGCTGCTAACCCTCTAGACAAGTCGTACCAATTTGCAGAACCCGGAGGGATGGAAGGCTTGGTGTGCCAAGGGCGCAAGGATCGATTTCACGTGTGTGTTGCAGGGCGCCTCCGACCACTGCACGACACGCGCCCAGAGGGCTACACAAAATAAAAAAAGACAAGATGATGAAGGTGAGCGACCAGGAAATAACAACTCGCCTTCTGTTTATAGTAAGCGTTATAAGGATCAGTAGGACTTAAGAAGTTGAATCGTTTGTTGTTGACTTCTTTCTCACGGATTTTGTTTTCGAAATCGACACCATTACGGGCCACGAAAGCCGCAGTCTTGTCGACGATAGCTGAAAAAATCACTCTTTTTCATAAGGAAGAATAATAGGAAAAAAGAAGGAAAGAAAGAAGGGAAGAGTAGTACATTTTCTCCAAATAATGAAAAAAAAGTAGTTTAAAATACCTATGAAGACTACAGAAATGACTAAAACGGCAACGTACTTCGGATATCTGGTGGTGGATATATAAGACCAATAATTGTCCTTCCACTCAACGAAGGCTCAGTATTCATTGAATCCTCTTCGCGATGCGATACCACTGGCACGGCGGTGGGCGCCATAATTTCTGTAGAGAAACTGCTATAAGAGGGAGCTAAGCCATCACAGAACATATCAGTCCTTTCTAAAGCGTATACAAAAACAGTTTTTTAAAAAAATGATTTCTGGGGTCAAACGGAAACAAGGGAGGCAAAGGGTAGGGTTAACGGGAGAAGGGGATTGGGGAGGAAAAAAGCAACATTCGTGGTTAAGAAAAGTACGCAAACCAAAACTAACAACAATCTAGAAGATAGCTGATTCCTTTAATTTCACATAACATTCCATCACATTTCTAGGAAGCAGGTATCAGAAAAACGGTTGGAAAACAACTTAAGAGAATACCGAGAGCGGCATAAAAAGGAAATAAAAGGATAAAAGTATAAAGCTCTCGGTGCTGATCAATCCCAGAGAGATGCGCCATGAATTATCGCCTCTCCGCCCCAAGATCGAAGCTTCGAAACGTTCGATGAAAAAAAAAACTATAACGTTGACCGAACAACTTAAGAAGATACCCATTACATATAATAAAAAAATAAACGACAAAGCACTCGCCGTTGATCAATCCCTAAGGGATGCGCCATGCATTCGACTTTATCAAGCATTGTTGAAGGTGACTGAATGCATATCTGGCCTTTACAATGACTTGCGGTGGCCTATAGATGTATCGAGCCAGTGCTGCTATCCTCCCAAACAAGTTCGGTACCAATTTGCCGACCCCAGAGGAATGAAGAACTTGGTAGGCTGGAAACGCGGGATCGACCTACAGGGTATTCCAGAGCACCTCCGCCCACTTCGCCACACGCGAACCAGAGAAAGGAAATACAACCCATTTATATGCACACAACACAACATGATAAGTAAAACAGCTCAGTGGGAAAACGCCGGCGAGGGAAAGTTTATATTTCCAGTAAGTTACAAAGCAAGTTGTGTAACTACGGACACAAAGAAAACGACGCCATCGGAGTTCCGAAATTCAGTGATAACTTAGCCTTCTAGCTGATCAATGAGAAGCTTTGAACTTGTCATCTTGTTAGTCGTCCATTGAATTGACATAACTGTATGTTGGTTCAACTGGAGACAGGTTGATGGTGAGAGGGAAACACCTGGAATTTTCCTATTTTAGATGCTCACTTGTCGAATATTGTTAAGAATAAGCTTGTGGTATCGTGTTTCCAGTAATGTAAAGAGGTTACGGCGACTTGACTTAGCATCGTTCTCGGCGACGAGTCGGTCATCTGAGAGGTGAGTTGCTGAGCATCATTAGAGGTACGTCATGTTAGTATGGTTTTGTTGGTGTTGCAGTAAAAAGAGTGACGACGATTTTGAAAAAGAGGTAAGGAAACTGACTGAAGTTGTGACGAAGGATTTCGATTCAGCCTTGAAAAGCAGTGAAGAAGTTGACAAGAATTTTATGAATTTCAAGGTTCTTTCGGAGGTAAGTGAATTCCTTCTCTGGGTGTATGTGGTATTTTTCATGGGTTCTAACTCCATTACCAGACCCACTTTTAATTCCGATCCATTATGTTTATATGTGATATCCTATTCCTGGGGGCGTGTGGAATCGACCCCGCGCCCGTGGCTCACCAAGCCTTCCATCACTCCGGGGTCGGAAAATTGGTACCTGACTTGTCCGGGAGGATAGCAGCACTGGCGCGATACATCGGTAGGCCACCGCGAGTCATTTTACAGGCCACATATGCATTCAATCACCCCAACGATACTTAATGAAGTCAAATGCATGGCGCATCCCGTAGGGATTAATCAACACCGAGAGCTTTATCCTTTATCCTTTTATCGTGTTCCTGCATGTGATATTTATTCTCCCAACGGTTTACCTCCTGATTATGGCTGTGAGGTGTTCCTGGGTATCGGGCTGCGATATACGGCGGGGGGATTCATCCCCCAGCAGAGCCTTCAATCTGAGAAAGAGTCCGGCGTTTCCATCAGGAAGCCCAACTAGGAGTAGACCGGTCTAGGATCCACCACAGTCCTGGTATCAAACTAGTCGCATGGTGGCAAATCTCACTATGATCCACAAGGGCGCGACTGCCTGTGGTGATGACGACCTGGGGCAGACTTTGACTAGGCTGACCTCGAGACTACTAGGAACCACCATGACTATATCAGCAAAACTTCCAAAAAGCGAAGATTATGCTGAAGCCGGCACAACCAGTGAAGGCGGACCATCCAAGTACACAAGTAAGTATATGTAATCAGGTGGCCTTCAGTTATTAGTGTAAGGCTTTTATATGCAAAGAAAGTTGTTGTTGGTTTTCTCCTATTTGCTTATGTTGGCATTTCTTTCTCTGCCTCCTTGGACTGTCAAGATAACAAGAGGTTGTTAAGATTTATTGGGCTGACGTTTCGAGGTCCTGATCTTCTTCAGACCCTATGATTTCAAAAGAACAACTGTGGACTATCGGGTCATAGGCTCTGATGAAGAGAAAGACGTCGAAACGTTAACAGATAGTTCTCTTTCACAACCTCATGTTAGCTTAACAATCCGTGAAGGTATTGGTTTCTACTACCGAGGTTAGACGTTGGTCTTTCTCTATCAGCAATTGTAGCGTGAAGCTCACAAGCGAAGCGGCACGATCTTTAGCTGGAGAGTTGCAGCTGTTACCTTAGGAATAGGTGCCACTTGTCTAGCTGCACTTCTATACATTCGCAAGATTGTAAGTTCATATTACAAGTTCTCCGCTTTGCCTGTTCTATTTTGTCTTTTGAGAAGGTTTTGTATAAATATGTGCTAAGACCGTCGTTACAGAGGATGGAAGAACGAGAGAAGCACATGAAGTATATCGCGGGGAAAGCTCGAATCGGAGGCGATTGGGAACTCGTGAACACAGAGGGTGTTTTAATCAAATGATTTCGTTTGTTGATGTTCACACTTTTTATATGGCATTTCTTCTTATTGTATTTGCTCATCCTACTGGTTTACTGAGTTACAGGCAAGCTGGAAGGATCAGAGCAGTTGAAAGGTAACTGGCTTCTTATGTACTTTGGATTCACTCACTGTCCTGACATCTGCCCAGACGAAATCGAGAAAATGGTCAAGGTCTGTGAGGATTGCCTGTTGAAATCACAATGCTAATTCTTTTATTTACTGGCTACTACAACTTTTCACGGCAGGATATTATGTGAAATGTAACCACAACGATGTTGAGATATTTGGAAAACTCCGGACCACAGATATCTGCGGTGGGAATCAAACCCGCTATTGCTCTTTCTGGGGCTAACGTGTTCACCACCACACCATGCAAGTCCTTCGCTTCTCCTTTCTCATAGCCGTGTGTTAATCTATAGGTGCTGGGGAACACAAATCGGCATTGAACCCACTTAATCTGTTGACGGGTGGTAGCTGATGCCACTGGTAGATAGAAAACTAGATGAGTGGAGGATGAAGTGAAGGAGCTGAATGGTGTGTTGGTAAGCGCGTTAGCCCCCGGAAAGGGTAATAGCGTGTTCGACTGCCACCGCAGACATCTGCGGTCCTGAGTTCTGCAAATTTGTCAGCATCGTGGTTGTGTTCTTTGTTGAGTTCGAATTGGAGTTATTCATAAATCCTCTGAATTGCATTAAGGTCGTTGACATCCTCGATTCGAAACTCTCCAACGAGAAAATACCGATAAAACCTATCTTCATATCTGTTGATCCGCAGCGCGATACGCCTGCTAGAGTAAAACAATACTGCGCCGAGTTCTCACCTAAAATTCAAGGCTATACAGGTTCACAGGAACAGGTCTTCTTCACGTTTTCAGTGTTCATTTTTCATTTTTTGGTGTTTCTTCCATAGTTATGGACTGAGGTTTAGATTGATTATTCTTTTAGGTGAATAAAGTGGCAAAAACATTTCGTGTGTACCATAGCCAAGGACCGATCACAGGAAAGGATAAGGATGACTATATCGTCGATCACACCGTTATTACTTATCTTATTGATCCGGATGGGAATTTCCATGACTATTACGGTCAAAATAGAACCGCTGAAGAGATCGCTAGGATCATTGAACTCAAAGTGCTTAAATATCGTGCCCAAAACCGCAAAGGAATTCTTGGTTTCTGATTAGACAGGTTTATAGCACTTCTTAGACTTTCAGTGTACTTGTTCATGTCCTTTCTTGTTTCCAATGTCTTACTTTCTATAGGTGTTGCCTACTGCACTTTCTCCGTGCACTTCTAATCTCTGCACTGTTCACCGTTAGAGTTTGTTACGTACTGCTTTCTATTTAGTTTTAAGGAATATAATTTTGTTCCTGTTACTTTGGTTACTGTTAATTTTATCAATTTGCTTTAACTTACAAGAGTTCATTCCGGTTTGAGTCTGGCCTTACAGCTATTTACTTTCATCTGTTCATTTTCTGTTGTTAGTGGACAGCACTCTTGACATGAATGATGAAAATAATTGTGAAAGCTCGAGGTTTACCGTACTTACGGTGGGTTTATCCATTAGTGATGTTGTGGTAGGTTATGACTTCTTTAGGTCCACTGTTGTAGATGGCTGCACATCATCCTTTGAAGTCAGAGTTCGTTGTGAAAGTGCCCAGGTATGCCTGGTTTATTTTCTATTTCTCCGTGAGAAAGTGACACCACATTGTTTACCATGCTCTTTTTCGTAGGAGGAGCGAACACAAGCGTTTCTCTGTACTGAAATTCAATGGCATGGATCGAGTGGACACATCACGGTGGTCGGTAGACAGCATGGTTCAAATGGAAAGAGAAGACAATAGGAGTGTCGCCCTCAGCACACAAAGTGTCCAGGTGTTTTTTCTATACTCCTTAGCTGGTCATTTCCTCAGATCTCCGTATTTGCTTTGTATTTCTTGTCTTTCTCCTAGTGGTTTACCGCCTCATCGTGGCTGGGAGGTTTTCGTGGGTGTCGGGTTGTACAACGGAGGGATTCTTCCCTCTAGCAGGGTTTCCCAAGTTGAGAAAGGGTTCGGCGTTTCCATGAGGAAACCCAGCTAAGACTAAACCAATACCAGGATCCACCACCGTTCTGATATCAAACTACTCGCGTGGTGGTAAATCTTCCTCTGATCCATAAACGTCGCCAACTGCACGTGGTGATGAGGACCTGGGGCAGACTGTGGCTAGGCTGACCCCGGAACTCCAGGGAACCAAATTAGCTAAACTGACAGAACTCTGAAAAGTGGGAATTGTGCTGAGGCCCATACATCCAGTGAAGACGGGCCATCCAAATATCCAGGTATTTCTTGCTTTGTTTTGTTTTCTATGTATTATTTCCTTCTCCAGTTTTCTTTAATTTGATAAGTACTTCATATGTGGTTCTGAAAAGCTTTCACTGCGTTTTGAATATATTTGGGATCTGGGATAGGAATACGGAGAAGGCACGGAGTATGGTAAAGCAGCTCGTGATGAAGCTCGGCGCAAAAAATATGGTCGTCAGGCAAAATCGTACAAGTTGGACAATCAGCCATGGAACCTGTCATTCATTGAGCCAGGTAGCTTCATATTATTTGCAGTGTATAAAACCATTGGTGCCAACGCTAAATGTATAGCGGGCAAACGGTGCGACGCCCAAGTTTGTTCCGAAACGAATTTGCAAGGTTTTCTCCAACAGCTGATAACTTTTTTGGTTTCTATTTCGAACTTTAACGGTTGAGAAGATGACAACTGCAGAGGATATATTGCTGTACCACTCCAATGACATGCGTAGTATCACCTGCATCACCTGTAGTCCCGTTGATCGTCGAGTGACTCGAGCAGGTGCCAGTAAATCTTTCATTTTTCCCTGTCGCGTGCAAGAGTAACCCGGTGGGTTCTGCTCGCTCTAGGGCCTCGGCGAGCATCATATCTTTCTTCATGCGTAGTAAATAAATAGAAGGGCAAAGTCATCTGCGTTGATGAATCCTTGAGGAATGCGCCATGTATTCGACTTCATTAAGTATCATTGGAGGTGATTGAATGCATATCTGGCCTTTATAATGAGTCGCGGTGGCCTACCGATGTATCGAACCAGTGCTCCTATTTTCCCAGACAAGTCTACTACCAATTTGCCTACCCCGG
Source organism: Angiostrongylus costaricensis (assembly GCA_900624975.1). NCBI lineage: Eukaryota > Metazoa > Nematoda > Chromadorea > Rhabditida > Metastrongylidae > Angiostrongylus > Angiostrongylus costaricensis. Next base: position 12,593 of record UYYA01000287.1, read on the forward strand.
AGGGATGGAAGGCTCGGTGGGTCGGCAGCTCGTGGTTCGATTTCATGTGTATTGCAAGGTGCGTCCGACCATTGCGCCACATTCGTGGTATCCACATTAATTTGCTCTATATGTTAATGTCGTGTCACCATTTGAAATTGTTTGCGGTTTCTGTTAAGTCACTTACTGTATTTTCAATTTCCCCTTCCTACATTCCATCCAACAACCATGATTTATGTTAGTAACTAGAATATAATTACCAGTCAATTGCTACTCAAATTACCGTTCATTGAACTCTTTCGAAAATAGGTTTTCGTACAATTCTAGGTTTTAAATGCAAAATGGAGCTTTTACAAGCTGCTTCTCATCACAACACCTGTGTTAGATAAGCTCTTTAATGTGTACAAAACTCCAAACAGCTGCTGTGAAGCAGAAAGCTCTGTGTAGGAAATTTGACGCCCGAGGAGAAAATGCGTTGTATGCGACTCATTTAAGCCAATTTTTGTCTGGAAACGTTTGCGTCATAATCTTTATTGTAATAGTGGGTTGAACTCAGTCATATACTCATTATTGTATATTTATTGTTGCACTACAGAAATTACATTCGTATTAAGCAGGAGGGTAGCGCAGTGGTAGCGATCCAGCGATTACTGGGATTCGTATAATGGATAATGCCGTGGTTATGTGAGGGATTTCACTGTGTATTTTTTTACTTACTTACCTATTTACTTCTTATTTACTGCCAGATCTGTTTTCATGGCAGGGTATGATGTTAAGTATAACCGCAGTGATGCTGATATGCAAGCTTCTGGCCCATAGGTGTGTAGGTCGAATCCGCTATTACCCTCTCCTAGCGGTTTGTGATTTATCCTGCAGCTTCAATTTAACTAGGTTCAATGACGATTTGTGCTCCGCAGATCAACACCGTTGACAGGTGATTGCTGATAGCACCTATAAAACACGGCTGAGAGAAAACCGAAACGAAGGACCCGCATGGTATAGTGGCGAACACGTCAGCATTCGGGAGGCCAATAACGGGTTCGTTCCCCACCGCAGACACCTGCGGTTCGGAGTTTTTCAATTATCTCAGCACAATGTTTAACGTTTTGTTTTCTGCCTTCTATAATTTTCATGGCAGGTTACTAAGCGAAATACAACCACAACGTTGCTGAGGTATTTGCAAAACTCTGGACCGCAGGTGTCTATGGTGGGGAACGAACACGCTATTGTCATTTCCGAGGAGTAAAGCGTTCACCACCACACCATGCGGGTCCTTCGTTTCGCCTGTCTCTCAGCTATTTCCATCGATCTTTTTGCCACAGCATGTGGGTCCTGCTGAGCTGAGAGACAGGCGAAACGAAGGACCCGCATGGTGTGGTGGTGAACGCGTTACTCCCCGGAAAGGACAATAGCGCGTTCGTTTCCCACCACAGACACCTGCGGTCCAGAGTTTTGCAAATATCTCAGCAATGTTGTGGTTGTATCTCAGCACCATTTTGGTTCAAGGAATTATTCGTATTCTCATCCATGATTCATACCGTGAGCTTTCCCATTTCAAGTGGATATTTTCAATTTTAAGCTAACGTATTTAAACTAGTAGTGAGTTTTATTAATCGAAAGTCTTCTTGAAAGTACAGACCAGTTTGCTATTATACTATTCATTCACAAAAGTTGGGATTGTTTTCGTCTTCTTCAAAGGTGAAATTGATTGCCATATTGTCAGCTAAGTACCTCCATCGCCTCAGCAGAAAAAACCACGAAAACTAGATTCAATTCGCATTAGGAACAGAATAGCTCGTTCATACAATCAACGTTTTTTATGAGTCTTCCACTGAATATTCTCCATGATGACCAACCGCAGAGAGTTCTAGATGGGAAATATGCCTCTCTCGCATTTAAATATTAGTCGGAAAAATTGTGTACGATCACGCGTGATAGCGAGCTACGGTTAATTTTCTGACTCTGAACTTTATAGAAAATGTATAAAACATATTGGAGAGTTTTGCACGTTTAAGTTTTCGATTTTTATGCGAAAATGATAACTCCTACTTCTCAATCACGGCAATGTCTCTGTGTCCTATGCGCGCCAAGTGGAGTATTTCGTTTAACTTTAACTTTAGCGACTAGATATTCTTTTATACGAAAGCACAATTGTATACCCTTTTCTCCAATGTATTCGTCCCCGCACGCTTTGAAAGAGACTAGGTACTCGATCTTGTGCAGCCACCACCTCTATCATTATGCTAAATGGTAAATCATGTTTTACAATCAGGGCAGTTTTGCGTTGTTTGTAGACCGTCATACTAGCGATAACAAACCATCTGATGAATAGAGCTTTCGGTGATGGTTCAATCGCTGCTACCGGCTTCTCAACACTAGTGCTTTTTAAGCAGCCATTCTTTACTCATTGTTACTTGACTACCACTTGGTGATATAAACGTTTTCGGATAGGTTAATTTGAGCGCTCAGAAATGGAAACTAGTTTTTTTCGGTATCTCTCAAGTGAACTTCATGTACTTTGACTGTTCGTTCAAAAGCGTGTGTAGCACAGTGGTTAGAGGCGCCTTGCAATACACATGGCTTCCACCCCGCGCCCTAGGTTCGCCAAGCCTTCCATCCTTTCGGTGCCGGAAAATTGGTACCTAACCGATTTGGGGGATAGCACCACTGGCTCGATACATCGCTAAGCCACCTCGAGTCATTGTATAGGTCAGATATGCATTCAATCATCTCTAAGGGTGCTTGTTGAAGTTGGATGCATAATGCACCCCTCAGGACTGATCAATACTGAGAGCTTCGTCCTTCATCTTCTATTCTGACTGTTGACTGAATAATTTGAAAGATTTGGCCGTCTCCTCTTGTGTGGAGGAGATGAAAAAACAACCATCTATCTAGCTACAGTAGAGTAATGGTTGCAGGAACGGTTACTGTGGTTTCCAACTTAGCCGTAAAGGCAATGGCAAGGCTTGATGCCATTCGCTGTCCTATTGTAAACCTCCTAATCTGTCCGTGATATTTTCCACACCTTCTTGAGCTTGAGCAGTTTAGGCTTTATAAACTCCTTAGAAGTGATATGAGCTGCAGAATCGAGAATCCACACATGTTTATGGCTCATCGATGTTTCATAGGAAAAGTCACAAGTGGATTGCATTACGGAGTCTTTCGACATATTACTCTAAAAGGTGATAATGTCGAAGTACTTCAGCAATTGCTCGCTATTAGAACCCGCGTTACATAGAGGATCCAGGAAACTTCTGGGTATTCGTAAAATGGCCTGTAATGTTTTAACAATTGAGTAAGTATAAGTGTCAAGTTTAAAACAATGTTATTCCATCCGTTGGCCCATCTACATAACTAGTGGTCTGATCTTGAACAATGATGGACACGTAACAACAAAATCCTCAGTTGATATTAGCTTATGACTTTCAATGAATAATACGACGAGACATTTCGTAATTCTACTCTAAGCTGAAAATTAACTTATGGTTTTAAACTGTCCGCTTTTGCCATTTTTACCCATTCGTTGTTTAGTTTTCTGTGTTGGCTGTGAATTCTTTTTCAGATGGTGGGCGATAAAGAGAAGCATATTCAAGATCTTTTTTCGTTACCACTACATTTAACTGATGAGGAGTTACTACAAATTGCCCACCACCATTATCACATAAGATAGTCTAATGTTTTTTACCATTATCAGCTCTCGAACTTCTCGTATGCCACATTTTTTCGTTAGTGAGGTTGGATAGAAATTTCTTTGCCCGATAATGACTAAGGACTTTGAAGGTTTCGTCTGCAAATATCCTAAATTTGCTATCCGTTTCATTGTTGGGGTCTTCTTGTAGATAACGTTTGAAGAAACGGCTGTCTCGTTTATTGCTTCCCTTCTAGCCTCGTTACGAAGTCCACCTTGAAGTTCGTGCAAACTGCAGCGACCATAGACAAGGATACCTTAGAAGTGGGCTCAGCGAGTGAGAAGCTCGGGCCCACCTCCAATAGCAAGCGAGCCTTGTCAGAGACAGCCAGCCTCCTAACACGAAAACCTTGGGTTTTCTAACATATTATCTATCCTACTGTGACTTTTTTTGATTTTTGTTAGCGGTGTTCCTTTAAGTTACCGAACACTGAAATTTTTTCTAACCGGAGTTAAAAGCAGTGAAACCTTCAGATCTTTAACAACTACGTCCAGTTTTTCATTTCCTGTAAAGATGAAGCTGTGGTGTTCTACAACCCATAGAGTGCAGTGGAGCTAGAAAATTTTTTTTATTGAAAGGATATTTTCGTTTTTGAAACGATATGACAATGTCTCTTCTACAAGTTTATGGAGCTGTTAGCTCATCAACTATTCTAATGATCGAGAAATTGTCCGCACTTACCAAGAAACCTGACTGGTCGCGAATGGTAAGCATGCAGTTTCATAAAGGCCGTCTATAAGGTTTTTTTAGATGGACGCTTACGTAAAATGAAAAGTATACGAGAGGGTGGTGCTGGTGAACACGCTGACTACTGGGTGTTCCTGAAATCCGGAGAGGAATTCCTTGCCTATAAAGTAAAGCACTTCATATGTCAACGATAATCGTATTCGATCTATAACTTTCTTTTCAAGGTTGACGACTGGCATAAGTTTTTACCTGCCATAACACACAAAACGCTGGATATCGACCAGGCGGAGGAAAAATTCCTTGAGTGAGATATTTTCTAGTTATTTTTCACATTATTTCTTTTTGTTCATGTTAATTTGTCTCCTTCCCTGCTTTATTTTGTCTATGAATGTATTTTTATTTGTGATATATACATTTCTTACCAAAACTTTGCCGCCTCATCGTAGTTGGGAGGTGCTCCTGGGTGTCGAGTTGCGATGTACAGCGGGTGAATTCATCCCCTCAGCAGGGTCTCGCAAGCTGAGAAGGAGTCCGCGTTTTTCATGAGGAAGCTCAGCTAAGAGTAAACTAATACCGGAATCCACCGACGTGTTGATAGCAAGATAGTCGCATGGCGGCAAATCTCCCTCTAATCCACAAAGGCGGCAACTGCCTGTGGTGGTGACGACCTGGGGTAGACTTTGGCCTGGCTGACCTCAGGACGCCAGGAAACCGGAATAGCTAAGCCACTAAAACTCCGAAAAATTGGAAATTATGCTGGGGCTCGCACAACCAGTGAAGACGGGCCATCCGAATAACCAAGTAGGTATGCTTACACGTATTCCACATGTAAAATAATCATGTTCTTTATAGTGAGACAGTAATATTAGACTTCTACGCATATTGTTTCACAGTTTGGTTTTTATTCAGGCGCAACAAAGTTATGAATCAATTTGCATTAAAAGCACAAATCATGAGTCAACTAAAGACTGGTGAGGAAGATGGTGAGCGACTTGAGAACCCTACGAAGTTACTGGTTTGTTTAGTTTTCTTCCTGAAAATGTAGTAATACCGTCCTACTCGTACTTATGTCGTATAGGTCATCCATGTTTTAGAAAATAAAGGATGAATACAGCTCGGATGACTCAGAAGGTGATGAAGATGATCGAAATGATGAAGATGGAACACCAAAAAGGAAAGAAATTGGTGCTAAGAAAAAGAAGGCTCATGAGAGACCAAAAAAGGATAAACGTCCGCATGTAGAGAATGGCGACGAAGTAGCCAGTAAGTGTTTCTTCAGTATCAATATCAAGCAGTGAGTTGTATTAATAACACTTGCAGAATACGAATCGTCTGATGGAGAAGATGAGGGTCGTGAATATGACTATATGTCAGACAGTGGTTCAGATTCCGAGTAAGTCTAACTGTGACTCTTCTATTCGTTATTCCTTCATTTGTTTACCTCTCTTGTTGCACTTGCAATTCATTCTATCGTTTTTCAGTAGCCTTATTTTTGTTAAGTTATTTGTACCATTTAAATGCTCAGTGGTTAAAAGTTTAATCTTTAGTGCGCTTTCTTCAGAACCGTGTTGGATCTATTACGTAGTATGGAAACTTTTTTGAAGCTTTTATCAGTAGAAGCTGGCTATAGATTGCTTTACATCGGCATAACTGTGTTTCTGTTCTCGGATCCGGTCTAGGTTGATGTCTGAACTTCTCGCAGATTACTTTTGTCGGAGAGATGGCTTCTATCGCCGAAGTACTCACACTTAAAGCCTCTCTCATGCGCTATGATCTTCCCTGAAAAATATAACTTTGTCAATTGTTTATACAATACTTTTCTTTTGCTGCCTAGCACAATTTTTCAGGGCAGAGTATTATATGAAATAAAACCACAATGATGCTGAGATATTTGCAAAACTCAGGACCGCACGGTGTGGTGGTGAATGCGTTAGTCCTTGGAAACGGTAATATCATGTTCGATCCTCACCGCAGACACCTGCGTTCCGGAGTTTTGCAAATGTCTCAGCATAATGGTTTATACAATAATTTATTGAATAGTGACATTCTTACCAATGGTACATTGTCCGACGTAGTTCAATGATCCGCATAGAGCCAAATGGCAAGCTGCTATTGGACTTCCATGTGAAACGAAAAGTATGTTCCCTAAAATTTTAAACGATGGCATAGTACACATTTATTGTTTTTAATATTTTTCAAGTTTTGTAGTGTTAGCAAAAGTTTTCTTTAACACCTAATGCTAAACTTTATTCTTATTTTCTTCTTGTTAAAATTTCTAAATCCATCCTCCTTATAACTATTACATCTTTATATGCAAAATAGAGATTAACTCCTAACTTTCTTATGGTGCATTTCAGTTAACAATTAGTTGCTGCCTTAATAACGGAAGAAAATAGCGCTTAGGTAATTTATGGAGTGGACTTGAGCAATATTGAGATTTCTGGAGCCGTGAGATCTTTTATCGTCTCTTTTAGTTCGTGTTCATTTTCAGAATCTTCAACGTACTTAGAAAAATATGGCGATACAATTCTTCACCTGTAGGATATCTTTTTAAAATTGTTTGCAACGTCTGGGCTATCCGAGGAATGCAACCATCATCACCACCATACTCTGGTGGTAAACTTTCGTAGACTGGTACATAAGAGTCATCAACATATGGGGTTAGTTTTCTGAAATACCTTGCTAATGTGCTAGCAACAAGCGATTTTATTGCATTTTACTTGATCTGTTCCATAGACGGTCGACCTGGTGGTGTCATGCAAGCATTCAACGATTCACCCATTCCGGGTTCAATCCAAAGTGGAGGCGAGGTTTTTCGTTTTGACAAGATTTCCTTGGCAGTTTCAACACATCTTGTGAATGGAGCAGATTACGTAGTCGATTGTGTCTGCGGCCAAAGCCACACCGACTTCACGAGCTTGTTGGTGCCCTCGTATGCTGCAAAAATGGTCAAGGTTGATTAGATATTGTCTAAGCCATTGTTCTTGGGTGCGCTTGTCGTTAGTTTAGGTATTTCTTAGAGTCCGCCGCTCTCGCTGTCTTTCCCTCTACTCCCCTTTCATCTGTATTCGGCCAGTTCCCACGTTACCAATCCCATGCCCTTATTTCTCGGTGAATTCCACCCGGTCTAGACACTTGAAGAGCACCGTATTTTTCTTTCGAAACAGTATCTTCATAAAGAATTCTGAGTATCAAATTATCGGTCCTAGATTTTTGAGCATAACATCCTATGGAATCGAGTCGCTTACAACCTTTGTTCCGCAGTTGTTAAAACGCATGTGTACGAACAGCCTAACTTTCGACATCTGGCGTATGCGACAGCGCCTCCGATCTTAGATGTATTAGAGCTAGGACCTCTATTTCACTTGAACCACAATTACACGCAAACATAAGAATTAAGAGGCTTCTGGAATTCGTAATTTACTATGGATATTCTGCATCGTCATGAAAAAACAATCCCCCTCTCTTTGTTAATTCCATTGCAACCCGTCGTTGAAGAAATCAGATTCTTCACCTTTTTTCTTCATGCCAAGAAGATGAACTCAACTTATTGTTCATTTGCGTGAGATTCCTCAGAAACTATATTTTCGACGCAGCGTCAAATCATGCTATTTACCTAAGCGGTGGATCATCCCATCGTTTCGCTGTGTGTTTCCATGTTTGGTCAATGTTATCTACTCGCTCGCCATGTCGAACGAACCAGAGAGTTCGATTACGAGTCTTCATATCTGAAATTTTTCCGATAACAAAGTGCATTTTGGGGCTAATTCGATATTACGAGATAAATGACTGGAAGAGTAAGCATTAGGCGAACGGAACGCTAGAACTAAGAACCCAGCCTTTGCTTTGAAATGAACTCGGAATGGGTAAATCGTTGGATCGCTTACGAATTAAACGTTGGTAACTCCAAACCATTCAAAATTTTCGCATAGTAATGATTTTTATCGTTGTGCATCATAAAAGACTATTAGGTTATATTCCTTCACGGTGCTTCAAATCGCGTTGCGTGTTCAACAGGTCTAAGAAAATGATTGTGGAACCATCCAGTAGCAACTGAAAGTAGGATTTTTTCCTGTGTAGATGAGGATTGTCACGCTATCGTCGAATATGTGGAGTGAATTGAGAGCAATCTTGAGAACGAATGTGGGTAGGCGTCATGAGACCGGTTTGTTTTATGCGAAAGTTGAAACCTGAATCAAATGATCGAGTTCACACTTTTTACAAGTTCTTCGACGAATGGTTTCAATTATCATTGGTGGTTTTATTCTCAAAATTGACATGTGTACTTTCCCAGTTTGTAAACCAAGAAGAGTTCCAACTTAGTTCTCTCTTATGAATGTAGTTTTGATTACGGTATGTGTTTGGCTTAGTACTTATTCCTAGCAGTAGTGACAATAAAAAACAAATACCATGGAAGGACCAAAGGTTTTAATTGCTGACTTAATGCTAAATGAGCTGGTTTGAATTTTTTCGAAATGGACTTCTGAGTCATCTTTAATATGTGTTTATCCTGAAAGTTGTTGAACTTACCACTTAGTAGCCGTAGAAATTCACCGTCTCTTAGGTAGAATCATGAAGAAATGATCTTAATAACCATAAGTTGAACATATAATATATCCGTATGCCTACATCCATAGATCTCAGCGGTGTTTTGTTCCCAACATAGGTTGACTATTGGTTCCGTACGTTTAGTAGAGTGAAGATAAGTGGAAAATTTTTTGAAAAAACTAAAATCGACCGATGCGTTAGTTAAAGAAGGAATGGAATTCTTTAGGCTGTTTAAGAAGGAACGTGGTCATCAGAATTATGAAAGAACAGCTTTTGGGATGTGTTTAATTGATTGATTTTGACGGATTGATTGGCGAGAAATAACAGTGACAGCTGTCGTGGCGACACGCACATGGCAACGGCTGACGTCAACATGAGAGTGGGAAAAACTTGTATGTAAATAGCAATGAAATACGGAACAAAGTACGAGTTCTCCGAGGATCGCAACGTTGAGCCAATTATCGAGACGAGATCCGAAGATTGTAAGTTGGTATAGTGCAAAAGGCAATGCTGGCACTTCAGAGAGAACATCATAGTACAAAGAGGGTGAACGGAGAGAGAGAAGCAGGCAGTAAACGAGAAACCAGTTGTTGAGTAGTACAGATCAGAAGCAGGCAGCATGTCGTAATATGAACGTTCTACGAATGAGAACGTTTTTTCATACGAGTACGAGTCGTCCGGGTAGATATTGTCGTTGTTGGTGAGTTTCCCATGTAACGAGGGAGTTAGTAAATTAGCTGCATCTTTAGCAATAAAAATATTTGCTATTTTTCATTAGCTTCTTATTAGGTTTGTACATTTAGACGCTTTCGTTTGTTTTTCTTTCTTTTTTTAAGTGTATTGTGTAGGAGCAGTTCAAATGATTTCAGTCGATGAACTGAAACGATCTCCCCAAAAGCCTTTTTTACTTACTTGACACTTGCACGGCCCGTCGCCGCCGGGCTAATCACCATTTTTCGGAGATCTGCTGGTTAAGCCATTGTGGCTCCCTGGAATAACGAGGACAGCATGGCCAAAGTCTGCCCCAGGTCTTCACCACGACAGGCAGTCACAGCTCTTGTGGATCAGAGGGAGATGATGGTGGTGGATCCTGGTATTGGTTAACTCTTAACTAAGCTTCCTAATGGTAACGTCGGACTCCTCAGCCTGGGCTCTACATCGCAGTCCGACACACAGGAACACCTCCTAGCCACGATGAGGTGGTAAACCGTTGGGAGGAAGGCCTCCTTTTACTATATTGGGAATGGAGTATTTCCTGGTTATGGAAGGTTTGATGAACAGTTGTGCCAGTGATGAAATGAGCTGAAAAAGTTATTAAAGTCGAAATAATAGAAGGAGAGCGATTTTTGATGTTGAGTGCACCTTTAGGAGTAAATTCAATAGGGAATGCTTATCTTCTTGAAATTTGTTACACTGCTCTTAATTGTGGGTGTGGCAGTTCGAGCCTCATACCTAAGAAATTAGACCTTCATCTAAACAGAGCAGTAATAACAGAACAGCGAAATTGCCAAAGTATATTTGCACCAGGATAGCATAAACGGTTAGAACGCTGTCCGCGTGATATGATGTATATGACAGTGGCAAAACTGCTTATGTGAATGGAAAAGTTCAGTTAAATTATTCTGTATGAAGTAAAGTAGAAAAAAAAAGGTGAAGACTGTAAGAAAAGTAAGAGAATGAAGGGAACACCTCTATCCCTTCTGGGGTTGACGGATTTAGTGCTATGAAGGCTTGCGTTTCTCAGATAGTGCAAAATGGCTAGTTCAGTTCATATTACGGTAGACGTGAGAAAGTAATTCAGATTGAACTAGAGCAGCGCGTGTAGAAGGAAGATAGTCTGAACACCTCGGAAAGTATACCTCAAGTTCACTTTCTTCTGCAGACTTTCCTAGGAAATGTATACATAGAGAGAGTGTTTTTATCAGTTAGAGAATAATCTGTATAGGACTGTTCTACGATGCGGACGTTGTGCTAGAGGTTTTTGTATCGTTGTCGACACGTCTATTATGACATAACAGCATTCACATCGTGTCACCTGGGTTAAGATCGTCATGTGTGATAAGTGATAAGATTACTGATCGGAACGGAAAGAATCCGTAGATCGACTGGGTTTTTCTGAAAATAAGCGGAAAAAAGCGCTTAGGAAGCGCATGTAGATATGAGATCCATGCATTCAGGTGGATGAACATCGTCAATTGTTCACCTATTCGACAGTAAGTTTGGTAGAAATCTTGATCAGTTCACTTAAAACGTCAAAATTTTTTTATGTCGTGAAAGAACTTGTCAAAGATATTCTGGAGGACCAGTTAATATTTCACACCACATTTTGAATCTTGTAGGACTTTGTAATGTAGAACTAAAGATGGATGGTGTGTCTTAAGGAAGACCAGCTCCATGAGAACTGACAAATGTTATGTTTTATTGTTGCACATTTAGAAAATATGTGAACCAATCATTTTATGTGTCATGTGATTATTTTATTGATTTTTTTTTTGTAAATTGGTGAAGGCGTAGGGTTCTCGATAACACCAGTAACTTCCCAATAACAAAACTATTTGAGGACATGAGGACTTGAACTTGTGGAAGGGACACCGCCTCATCGCAGTTTGGGACATACATATTTCTTCTGGATGTGTCCTGTGGATTTTCTTTCTATTGTCTTCCTCTCGCCTTTATTCAAGATCTTTTTTTATGATTATAAAGTTTATAGAAATATATCAAATGCCTAGGCAGAAAATGAGGTGATTGGCTTTCATAAGTCCTTTAGAGATCCATCATGCATTCGATTCCATTGACAACATTGTAGACTTGATTGATTATCTATTTGGCTTGTGAAATGATATCCCCTGATCTAGCAATTTCCCATCTTTTGTGTCAGCACTCACCCCGTTGATCGTCCAATGTCTCGAGCGGGCGCCAGTAAATCTTCCATTTTTCACTGTCGCGTGCAAGAGTAACCCAGTGGGTTCTGCTCGCTCTAGGGACTCGTCGAGCATCATATCTTTCTTCAAGGCTCTTTGTGAAGAACTCTGACCATCGGGTCGGCGGTCTTCCTGCAGTACATTTGACATCCCGAGGAATCCAATCACTAACGGCTCTTGTCCATCGGTTGTCATTCATATGCACTACATGTCCGGCCCACCTTATCTTCGACTGTTTGGCGTACAGAACGGCACCTTCGATTTTTAATCGTTGACGCAGATCGGAGCTTCGGATCCCATCCCTTACTTGCGTGGAACGGGTTACTCCTGGCTTCCTCCTTTCGACTGCACGCTCTATACCGCCTAGTGATTTTCATTCTTCTCACGCAGCGACAAGGTTTCTAACGCATACGTTGAGGCAAGAAGAATCGTGGAGTCGAAAAGCGGGTCCGGGTCAGATGTTCTTTGTTCTACCAACTACGTCCTGGATGCTCTTCACCTTGTTGGTTTCCTGCCCTATGTTGACGCGAGCCTTCGGCGATACCCACTCAGCTTAGCGTGAATATCAGCCCACTATCATGAGGATGCGGTCCATCACACTGAATCTTTTTCGAAACCCTGCATCCCCACACGGCTCTCCTTCGTCCAGTGCTCTGTCATTCATGTTTAGGATGATGCGTGTGAAATATTTACACACGACCGACTGCAAGCAGATAGGGCGGGTAATTGCGAGTGTAGTGGAGATCACCCTTCATGAACAGCCCGGTCTTGCTGGTCTTCCGCTGAGTGGGAGCCATGCATTCAATTACGTAGCTTGTAAAAGAGTGAAGCCGATGCATTAGTGAGGGCTAGCGGAAGATTTTTCGGGTGTTCAGATCTTGTCCTATTCGAACATATTTTGATTCTCCACTGGCGAAGCAGCATATGCGATTTTCGAAGCGAGAATCTCTGGCAGAACATGTCCACTCTATTTCAAATGAGGAAAGGTGGACCTCGCTATTGAAGAGATCCTAGTAGTATTCCTGAATATTTTTCTCCGTTGTCTTTCCGCAAGCTGTTACTACTATAACGTCTGGGTGTCGGACTGCAATCACCTTGGTTCTGAAATTGGTGAAGCTTCAGTGGGCTTTTCGAATACTCTTTACGGCCTCTGCAGCTTCGACCATAACTGATGCCGTTTTCTCCTTATCATCTTTTATCACCTGTCTGCATTGTTTGGAAAGTTCGGACGTCAGTCGATGGTTGCCTGTGGTTCATGCGATTCTACGCTATAGTATCAGGTCAAATGCTTGTGACAGACGTCTTTTGGTGACTTTCGAACTCTCAGTTTTCATAGCGCTAACATGAAGAAGTTGAATGAGGCTATCTTATTCCTCGTTAATATTATCGAGAGCGTGTCGTTTTCTTGTTCAGCAATCGCGAGGTTTTTAAACAGCATACATTTACTTCCATAAAAACACAATACAATACAACGCTAGCTGACGTTTCGGCAGTATCGCCTTCTTCAGAGCCTGGAAGGGTATACTGATATACAATCTACTAGGCCAAACGCTTCAATAACACTTACACAAAGACGAAAGGCTCTTTGGTAATTACACGATCAACAACTTCTCGAAAAACCCACCGCTTTTTCGTGACTTGACACACGCGAAACCACATGCGACTATAATCAGCTGTTCTAAACTTCCTCATTGGAAGTCACGAAAAAGCGGCTCTGAAGAAGGCGATACTGCCGAAACGTCAGCTAGCGTTGTATTGTATTGTGTTTTTATGGAAGTAAATGTATGCTGTTTAAAAACCTCGCGATTGCTGAACAAGAAAACGACACATTCATATTCCAATGCCGAGGTTAAGAGAAAGTCGATCCTGGGAACTATTATCGAGAGCGGCATCTTCCCAACAGGCGACTAATAAACCAAATAACTTCGAACATTTGGTAATTTCGAATTCCGTTTTTTGAACTTAGCGGCTTTATTTGCTTTCGTCGATCAATGAAATCTTGCGCAAAAAAGACGATAGTGGAGTCTTGCGCAGAATTTTAGACTAACAACGACATGGGTTGAGCACTACCATCGATTTACTATGCTATGGTATATATTTCGTTTGGTACTGTCTATTGACAGACTCCCATGTTCAGCGTTGAGACTGAAATTCTAAGTTGTTATGAGTGGTTTGTTCATTACGATAATCTCAAACAACTACTCACCCTCCTCTTTCCATCCTAATCCATGGCCACCAATTTGACGTTTTCTGAGTTCAATTCTAGTGTTTAAAAGGCCTTCTGTGCAGAACTTCTTGACTTCTTCATCATCATAACTTCTTGATGGTGCATGGATGACGAAGATTGTCAGAGCCAGTATTTGTCCACATCTCTCCAACCGTAATTGTCCAGTTTGGGTTGTCAGTTGTTCGACTGTGTGGCCAAACTCGTGTTAATGAGAACACTGACGCCGTGGATTCCTCTACTGTCCCATACTCCGAAGAATAATACTTCTCTGGTACCATAGATGACTATGAATGGGTGGCGTCTTCTAACCTCAGCCAGTCCAGTGAGTTCGTATCATAGTCTTCTAGCATGAATATCCTGTATGGAAGACTCAGGTAGAAATGAACATGCATTCTACTTACATATCGTTAGTTTACCACTTCGAGATTTAAACACCCTGGAATGGCATGAGATTTTAGCACCCTTCCGTACTCATACTAGGCGTATCGGGTGCTCTTTTGGGGTTAAAGTAGTGAGACCCACTTATCTTACCTTGTTTGGTATTTGATGCACACATGCAGCTTGCCAAGCTCTGAACTTCAGTGCACAATATATTCATGGATAGCTTGCTAGTCTTTCCCAGAGTAGACGAGGGGCTCTTTGTTAGAGGCGACCATATCAATATTTTTATCCTCCCAGACACCGACTTTCCGGTTATTGAGATATGCGTGCTTGGTATGCCCGAGATCTGTGGAAATGAACCAGCGACTGACCTAGTGTGTATTGCAGGACACCTCTGAATTACGAAATTTATATAGTTAAAAATATGAAGAGTAAAAATATATCACATATGACTGTTCTTGTCAGGGCTGCACCAAAAAGTGAATCCGTTTCTATTTAGCACTTAAATTCATCGTTCCGATAAAAAAAATGTTCACATAACCCTTTCACTACTTTCTAGTCATTTTTATGAATTAGACTGAATCACATTTCTTTGTTATTTTCTGTGAAGCTCGAATCAAGTGATTTCGATCGTCATCAACTGAATGTCTATGGAAAGATACTTTTTTGTAGACGTGAAATAGTTCCCGGAGATGAAAAAGTCAAGGAACAGTTGGTAGGTGTCGGCGATGAAATCGGGCTTAAAAGGATGATTGAATCGGATGAAGAAACAGATAGCGACGAGGAAGATCTGAGTAAGTCGTGGTGATGCTTCAAGTTTTCGTGGCGTTTCGCTTTTGTTTCTTCTTATCAATTTTTATATTTAAGCAAAGAAGCTGCTGAACGGTGAGAATGAAAGAAAAAAAGAGCACTTAGATATTGAAGAGAGAGGTAACATTATAGTTTCGCTTTTTGCGTTAGTCAGTTACATCATGTATTTTCATCAAATTATTGTTCGTGCCTCTTAACTCTTTACAGACTCTTCTGGATCGGACACCGATGACCCTGATAAAGAAAAAATTGACTCCGTAGTTTTCATGCCTGTTGGTCTTTGCTTTTTGGATTTGCTCTCCGTTTAAATATACAGTTTGCGTTCAGCTCAAATAGCTGTATTCAATGTTTGCTGTTTTTTTTTCTTTTATGAACAAAATGTGAAAAGGTGCGAATCCTGAGAAGGTATATCTAGTTCGTTTTAGAAAAAAGAGATGGCGAATGCAGCTGAACCAAGCGGAAGTGGAATTGCTAAAAAACGTCCAGCAGAACCCGAGTCTTCTGGAGTTGAAATGACAAACGATGTGAAACGAGTAAAGTTGGAACCACCATCGTGAGTAATTCTCTTAGCGCAAAAAAACCTGAATACTTTAATTACCTATCTTCAACAGTCGTGCGTGTACTCCTCCCATACGCTTCGTTACCGTGTAACCGTCACCCATAGAGGTGCTCTGATTCGCGATAATTTCGACTGCTCTTTGAGAATCTTAATAATAACCTTTCTTAACAATTTTTATGAGCCAGAACGAGCTATGTTCTGAAACATAGCTGGGAGACTGTTCCATTCGAGCCAGTAGAGAAAGACGGGGATTGGTTCGGCCAAGTGTCCACTGATGATAAGGGACCAGTTATCGTGTGGATCCATGCCATCAGTTTTTTAAAAAATTGTTTATGCTGTTTGGTAGTCGTCATCGTAGTCTTTGAGATTTTTGAATTCTAAAAGACCGAAATACTTCCATCAATGAAAGCCAGTAGGTGTTAACTTAGTCCGTCACTTTTAGGTTATCATAATGAATGCTTACAGAATTCCTGAGGGATTAAATGAGGAGACAGTCCGCAAATATCTTCGACGTAAGCCGCATACGACAAAAGAGTTATTGGCAAAGATTAAGCAAAAATGCGGTGACATGACGAAAGCAGAGATTGTCACGAAACTGGCGGCTATTCTCAAGGTAGATTATCACTTATAAATTAGTGCGTTTTTTGCCTATTTATGCTTGTTTTTCATTTTTGGTCTAGTGAATTTTTTATTATCTGTAGAAATCTCCTGTTTACTTAGGCTATTGAACCGCATCAGTTCAAGCAAAAACAAGGGAAAAAAGACGTGCTGTTCTTTTCCCTAACGAATACGTTGGTGTGATGGCTGATGAGGGGAATGGAGTCATTCAAGTAACCCGACGCTTATGTTTATTTTTCGAATGCCAGTGCTCGTGTTGCAGAATGAAACTGCAACAAAATTAAGGTCTTTCTAAACATAGATGTTCAACTGTTGATACCGTTCGTTGTCTTCGTTACTGTGCTCTCTAACACATATATATTTTAAGAACTTCAGGTTTTGTTTGGCTCCTGGAAAATCTCTAAAAACTCATTGTGGTAAGATTAAAGTTATAACGCATTCATTCATGTTATATTGAAAAGATTTGAGTAAGAGATTGCTTCACTAGAGGTGGAACCTTCACCCTATGTTTTCGTGAGAAGATGATCTCATTGACAGCTAATCGGAAGCAGACATTTGTCGTTTTATTCGTGGCGCGTTTATCTTCGATAATTTCTTAAAGATTTAGTAGTTCTCTTGGAGGAAAACGTCTTCATGTAGCAAGATAAGCTGATGCAATGAAAATGATCCACGTCGTCACAGGGCATCAGTGGTTATTGTTCTTTACTTTTAACCGTAATAAAGAAGTATAACTTCAATGGTATTTCGCAGTATACCCTGCCATTAAAAAGAGTAGGCCGTAAATAAAACGGTTCAGATTGTAATAAAGAAGGTTTTTAGAAATGTAGAACAAAGGTTGAGGTTCATTGCACATGGTTCCGAGAAGATGAAGATGTGACTGAAGAAATGTCAGTATTTATGTTATTTCTGAAAGGGAAAGTACAGAACGAGTATATATTGCACTGGGATAAGTATGGGATTTGTTAGCAAAGAGCGATAACAATATTTTAAAACCGACTTTCCTTTAACTTTGGTATGTCTAATCAATATGTATTCTTTATTTCGTAAGCTTACGCGAGGTTAGTAAGAACCTTGGACTATCGACTCAGATCACCGGCTCTGATGAAGACGAAGAGGTCGAAGCTTTAGCCGAAATAAATCTATTTGCTAACCTCATCTAAGCTTACCAAAGAAGGAATAGGTACGGGCTTTGTAATTAAATATTCATTTATGCAAATGGCAGAAATCTTTTGTTTCTTAACATCTTTTTAAAACGAACCGGTGAGGGTCGATCAACTTCTTGACGATGAGCCATGCATTCGACTTCGTGTATAGCATTATGGAGGTGATTGAGTCCATATTTTGCTCATACGAAAAATGTGTAGTCATACTGATGTGTCAAGCCAGTGTTCTTATTATCTAGCTAAACAAATTTTTACTAGTTCACAGAACTAGGAGGGTGGGGAGTTTGATTTCGCCGGCGCTGGAGCACAGGATCGCAATAACGATAATGTGTGTATTTCAGGTCACTTTTAGCTATTGCTCTACAAGCACGCCGGCCAAGGTTTTTGTTTTTTATGTGAGCCGTCTTAACATACATCGAACCATTCCCAGAATTTCTCCCATTCGATTCAATTCCTTACATACATCGTCCACGAAAATTATTGAATTCACATGAGACTTGTCCTAATGCTTTAGGATTTCAGTTCTATGCGTCCTGTCGAGTACTGGCTAAGTTGATTTCCCCATTCAAAACCAATAGTGGGATAGCTGTGATGGGACGTTCTTAGGTTTTGTAGACCGAAGGAGGTTTCTCAGGCAAGTCTGCTACCAAGTTCCCGGTCCCGAGGGGATGAAAGGCTGAATTGTCATAAAGCGTGATTGAATCATGGCTTTAAGCATGTTGAAGGGGATAGCTACTACTACACTGTGTGTGCACCCCCACAGCATGGTAATCAGCTCTTTTTTCCTAAGGACAATGTTTTTTAGTTATACAAACAGCATGTTTGTTTATCAATTTCTTCTTAAACTAGTGATACATCGTAAGCTGGTCAGAATTTGTAAATATTTGAGCAGCTATTATTTGCACTGTACTGAACGCACTTATGAAGGTCGACATTTAAGTAAGAGAAAGCGAATTACTATTATCAAGAGCAAAATTGAGATGAAATTGAAATAATCTGAGTACAGCAATTCTTCCTACGTGACACTCTCTTCGCCATAGAGAAGGGTTAAATTTAGCCCCGACTTGTTACCATTATCATCGTATTTGTAACTAGTAATGTTGGAGCTGTTGTTTTTTCTTTCTGGAAATATTGTAATCACCTGTATCACCTGTAGTCCCGTTGATCATCGAGTGACTCGAGCGGGAGTCAGTAAATCTTCCATTTTTCCCTGTCGCGTGCAAGAGTAGCCCAGTGGGTCCTACTCACTCTAGGGACTCGTCGAGCATCATATCTCTCTTCAAACTCTTTGTGAAAAATTCTGACCATGGGGTCGGTGGTCTTCCTGCAGTACGTTTACATCCCGAGGAGTCCAGTCACTAACGGCTCTTATCCATTGGTTGTCATTCATACGCATTACCTGTCCGGCCCATCTTATCTTCGACTGTTTGGCGTACAGAAGGGCATCTTTAATTTTTGATCGTTGACGCAGGTGGGAGCTTCGGATCCGATCCCTTACTTGTGTGGAACGGGATACTCCTAGCATAGTCCTTTCGACTGCGCGTTCGATAACGCTGAGTGACCTTTCATCATGCTTACACAGCGACCACGTTTCTGACGTATACATTAGGGCAGGAAGTACCGTTGAGTCGAAAAGGTGGGCATGGAGTCGGGTGTTCTTTGTCCTCTTTACTACATCTTCGATGCTCTTGAAAGCTCCCCAAGCCGCTCGTTTTCTTCTACTCAGCTCTGGAGCTAGGTCGTTCATCATATTGATTTCCGTACCTAGATAGATGTAACTGCAGCATTCGGAGATATTCGTTCCGTTGAGCGTGAATGAGGCATGCGAAACCAATCCGTTTTTCATGAACATCGTTTTTGTGAGATTCAGTCGAAGATCAATCTTTCAATCTTTCTACAGGCTTTATCAAAGTCGTCAAGCATACCTTTCCCTTGGCTAATATTTGTTGTTATAAGGACGATGTCATTAGCAAAGGGAAAATGGTATAGTTGCCGACCATCGATTTTCACTCCCATATTATTCCATTCCAATGTTCGCATGGCGTTCTGGTGGGTGGCGGTAAATAATTTTGGGGAGATGGTATCGCCTTGCCTAACTCCTCTTTAGACGTCAATGTTAATATCGTTGTAGTATGGTGAATGGTATCTTGGTTGTCAAATTTTTGTACAGCTCACGAGGAATGTTTATGTACTGAGTAGGGACTCCTTGACTATCAAGGGCTTCCAAGGCTGCTTCTATCTCAACTGAATCAAAGGCCTTCTGTAAATCGATGAAAGTGAGACAGAGGGGTCTTTTGTACTCTCGCGATACTTCATTGAGCCGTGTTACCGTGTGGATGTGGTCCATCGTACTAAATATTGTAGTAAATTATAGAAAACTTCGAGAACTATCCATGTTGATGCGTAACATGTAGATTTGTAGTAATCTTCAACACATTGTAGGATGACTACATACACACATTGAAATTCTGCTCGTATAACTAACGAACGAAACGAACACAAAAATGATTCACTCGATCTCTTCGCACTTTTAGTAGGCCTATCGCCTTTTCGCCTAAAACTCTTTACCACTTGATGTCACTACGAATTGGAAATTCATTCCAGCCGAAACGAATTCGGCCGTACGCCCTTCGGAATAAATCGCCTGTTCATCCAAATTTTCCTCTTTTCAAATGCAGTCCTCGTGTTTTTTTTCGTCAAATATTAGCGTCACTTAGGAAATTTCCTCAACTAAGACGTACATAATCGAGGGAAATTCGTCGTCATCATCACATTCATCATGACATCTGCGTCATCGTTGTCTTATATTTCATGGGAACCTATGAGCTGTCGTCTCTTCAACAACAGACATCAGGCATTGACATCGACATTAATGAACGACAAGGTAATGGTATTATTTTCCTCCAATAACGTTGGTCGTTAAAATTTTTCATTTATTAGATTTAGATTTGAGTTGTGGTGCATGATTCCATCCTTAAAATTCCAGCATACTGTAGCTTAATGTCCAACTTGTACAAAAGGATAAAGGTTAAGGCTCTTGGCGTTAATCAATCCCTGAGGAATGCGCCATGAATTCGACTTCATTAGCTATCGTTTGGAGGTGGCTGAATGCATATCTGGCCTTTACAATGACTCGCGCTGGCCTACCGATGTATCAAGCCACTGCTGCTATCCTCCCAGACAAATCTGGCACTAATTTGCCGACTCACCCCGGAGGTATGGAAGACTTGGTGGGCAATGGGCGCGGCAATCAATTCCATGTGTGTGTCGCAGTGTCGCCTCCAACCACTGCGCCACACTCGTCCCTTCTATTCTAACTTATAGGTTGTATAATAGACAATAATTTGCCCAAATTTTTGCCGCCTATTTGAAGAACTTTTCAATTGGATTGGGAGATTTAATGAACATTCCCAATTTTCGCCACACAGCTTAGGTTATTCTGTGAGGGGTAGATGAACACGGTCCCCTATCAATGAGACTTTTATAACAGATAGATGCACTCCCTCGCTAGTTTTTCCAGGGAAGTAAGCAACCGCATAAAATACTTCTACCCTTTCATTGCTATACCCGGTAGTTGTCTAGGAGGATAGCAGCACTGTATGTAATTGTAATTATCTCTTTAACAGATTGGAACGTTGCCAAAAGGCTACAGGAACAAATCCTTAAATAAAGGCCTACTTCTGATTAATGTTGGCAAGAATCGAAATATTATCTAGTTCTTAAGAACGATACTCAGTCAATATGTATTCTTGATAAGCTTGCACGAGGTTGATAAATATATTTATTTTCGGCTAACGTTTCGACGTCTTCGTCTTCCTCAGAGCCGGTGATCCGAGTCGATGGTCCATGCTTGTTGTTCGCCTCGACGTTGCGTCTTCGCCTTCCTGTCGAGCCAGATCTTCCTCAGCAAGCCATCTTCTCGAATGAGGCATCCCCACTCAGTGATGCCCTTTTATACACGATGCTGATGGTGGATATATAATGACAATGTCCAAATGAGGTTGATAAATAAAAACAAGGTTTCGAAAGGTCGGTTTCGAAATATTACTACGCTTTGTGCTAGCTGATAATACACCGACCTCTGCACGATGTGCGTAATGATGTATGTCCGGAAGAAATACAAGTTGTTACCACCGGACATTGTCATTATATATCTACCATCAGCATCGTGTATAAAAGGGCATCACTGAGTGAGGATGCCTCATTCGAGAAGATGGCTCGCTGAGGAAGATCTGGCTCGACAGGAAGGCGAAGACGCAACGTCGAGGCGAACAACAAGCATGGACCATCGACTCGGATCACCGGCTCTGAGGAAGACGAAGACGTCGAAACGTTAGCCGAAAATAAATATATTTATCAACCTCGTGCAAGCTTATCAAGAAATAATACATATTGATTTGTCACACCGAGGTTTAGGGAAGGTCGGTTTCGAGATACTCAGTCAGTTGACAGGAAGTTTTGAACAACTTTTCTTAAAGGTTTTGTCTGAGGAGGATATCAAAAAACAGGCATTCATGTAAGATCAAAGGGTGCAGAGTTTGCGATAAATAAACTGCGAGTGCTATACTACTCGTTCAACAATACTTGACGAGAAAAATAGAAGACGAAGAGTAGATTATTTTTGGTTTTTTGTACTATTGCGAATGTATTCAACAGTAGGAGTTCCTCTGTCTTAGTAGCGTTCTTTTCACAAAACTTCAACGAGGTCCATAATTGCAAAGAAACTTTCACTTCTGGAAATTTTCTCGATGCACACTGTTTCACATCCGAGAAACTCCTTCTGAATGTTTAATGTTCGATGATTTTGCCTTTTTCATGGTATGAAGAAGGATCTATTATCATTGTTTACTATACAGCTTTATTCTGTGAACAGTTCTATTTTTTTTTTATTTTATTTGATCCGTCTTCAGGCCTACTGTGCGGATCCCAGCATTTCTCACATTCGATTCGTTTCCTCATGTCCATTGTCCAAGAAGATCTTTCAACTTTTACGGGTGACTTCGCTTGCTGCTCGACGAATTTCGTTTCATCTTGAATGTTGTGGAATGCTGAACGAGATATTCTCCTTCTCTGGGCTGGAGCGGCTGTAGAGCGTGATTCTTCGCCAGATAAGTTCGGTACCAATTTCTCAACCCCAGATGGGTAGGTCCGGTGCGGAGTCGAACTAGCACTATGCTCGTGATGGCGGACGCCACTACCACTGTGCTATCCACTCCTCAACAGTTCTACAACCTTTGGAAAGTAGAAGCAAAATTAGCGGTCGTGTTGAAAAAAAACGCTCATTGTTTTTAAAATGTACATGAAAGAAAAACGGTGAGTTTTTCTGGCACCCACCATTGAGGTTTTTGGTTTGGTTCTTTATTGAGATTACAAAATTACTCACGATTAAAGCTTTGCAATGACCCACCTCTTCTCAAGGAGAACTGTTCGGTCTCCCAAAGTTGGATGCGGTGATAAACAGGTGGTGGACTTGTTCATAACTCCTCTCCGTATGTAATACTAACGCTCAAATCATTTTTCTCGTCCGATCGATCGCGCGCTTAAACCATTTTTAATTTCGGAGTATCGGCAAGTGATAATATTCATGATGGATCAGTTGGACATCGAGGAAGGTTAGTGGTCTATGATATTACATTGTTCTGTATGAAGAACTTAGGTTACCAAGCCTTGGACGCTGTGAGAATTAATTTTGTCCGATGAATGGACTGCGTTTCGCCGACGATAGTAAACCAGTATCCGACAATACGACACCGCACAGGATCGATTCGAATCCGATTCAATGCATGAATTGATTTCAACAATAGCAATCGAGCGAACATCTGCATCACTTACTTTGAACACCACATGCGACGCAGCGAAATTTTTCACCTATAAAAGAAATTCGTGAACAAAGACCGATTTGAAAGGTGGACGAACCTCCGATTGTACGTGTATGAATTCATTCTTAGCGTTCATTCTTCATATATTAGGCCATATTATTGCTCATGGCACTGATCGATAGAACTAGCTGAGAGACAGGCGAAACGAAGTATCCACATGATGTGGTGGTGAACGCGTTAGCCCCGGAAAGGGTAATATTGAGTTCGCTACCCACCGCAGACACCTGCGGTCCGGAGTTTTGCAAATATCTCTGCTAGAGCCTTTATTTCTTAACTTTTTGCCGGAAAATTCTTCTCTGTAATTCATCATTGCGTTAATCTAAAGATGTTCCACGTTAATCAGTTTTTTATAATGTTGACATCTCACCACTATTATCATGGGACATTATTTTGGTGGTTTTCTACTGTTAGCAACCTACTGTCAAGTCGGTAAGGATCGCAGCCTTGTCATTCAAGACGAAATGGTATGCTAAGCTTGTGAACAAACAATAATGTTTGCATTCCGTATGTTCGTTAGAAATCTTACTTTGGTGAACAAATGCCTACTCAGCCAAATAGGTTACATTTTTCATAGAAGCTCGAGAAAATTCATTAGATCATTTTGTATATCTAAGTGGTTAAATGGATACCTCACTGAACTTACCTATTCAAAGTTGGTTTAACCATAACCATGGTTCATCACTGAACATTGAACATGACATTAGCATAAGTGTCGTTGGCGGCCACGTTGTGTAATGTCGCAGTGAAAAAGTTTCTTTTGAGTTAAGTGAATAGTTGAACGTAAACGACAAGATTTATGACCTTAACATTTCTCGTTTCTTTAGTAATCAATGACACTAACAGTATTGATCATAAGGTGTCTGCAGCGTGAACAGGTATTCTACTTCGATGTCAAAATACATCTTTACGGCAAAACGTCATCTTCAAAACGGAATAGTCGTGCCTGATATGGAGTTCGACATTTCTATCAGGTAGTTGCTCAACTAGGAACAAATCCTTGTCAAAAATTGTTCCCCTTCTGGAAGGAGCTCGTTTTCAAGGCGGCAAACTCTCGCATGTCCACAGTGGCCATCACTGCTAGTGGTGATGTGCCAAGAACGCACAGATATGAATATCTCAAGGCCAGAAAAATGAGTACATTTTCTTCCTAAGTTGCGGAATAGTGATACAATTAAGAGATACTAGTTGTAGCGAAGATAAGTTTCCTGTGAGTAAATTTGAAATGCCTATGATAGAGATGACATTGGGAAAACTTCCCAGGATAAATTTAACAGGAGAAAAGTGTGAGATCAATGTATATCAATATCAGTCTCGTTTCAATATCTCTGTGGCTCATTTGCGCCATCTCCCCCGTGGAGGCGTTGGTATTCCTCATTGTTCAGTTGTCGGCCGTCAGAACCACTATAATCTCTCGATTCTCAGTTATGTAAGTAATCGGTGATGAACGACTCGTTCCGCAGCAGCTAATGCTGGTGGAATTTTTGTCTCATCGTCAAACTTCTCTCTAGATTTTTAGCATACTGTATGAATCTCTAATTGACTCCCCATACCGTAAGACAACAACGATGACTGTTCAAGGCGAATTAGAGAGGCAGCAGCTGCGGCTGCGATAGTCCTGACGGTCACCCGATCTCAGTTTCTTCCTAATATAAAAACACCTCACTTGCAGTAATTTTCTGATTTAGATGCTGAGGAGAACAACCAGCTTCTGGTAAATCTAGAATTACTCGTTACACGATAAACCACTAGTTTTAAGCTTTCTTCTATCCTTCTTTCTTCCTCCACACCTCAGTTTTCAAACTTTCTTCCGGCTCCTTTTATCGTTTTTAGGTTAGCTATCATCACGAATTTTGTTTAGTTACTTTAATGACTTTAGGTAGGCTATCATCAAGAATTTCTCGTTTGGATTTGGACGAGCTGTCTGGTGTTTGCCGAAATTTAAATCGTAAGAAGGAAGAGCGTGTGGACGTTCAAGAGCAATCACGAGATGTCCAATGATCCTTATATCGCAATTTCTACGCTTAAAATTAGTGCTATGTCTCTTTTTTAATGATAGAAATTGTCCATACGGTTCTCCCACGAAACTAAAACGAAACGGCGACTAGTGTTAGTATCTCATTATAGTACTTTTTCCTACTGTTTCAAAGATATTCGCAAATTTACCTCTTAAAAAAACTAGAGACAGGCGAAACGAAGAACCGGCATGATGTGGTGGTGAACGCGTTAGCCCCCGGAAAGGGTATAGCGCGTTCGCTCCCCACCGCAGACACCTGCGGTCCGGAGCTTTGCAAACATCTCAGCATCACTGTGCTTGGTTCACACACAATACCCTGCCGTGAAAAATTATAATAGGCATTAGATAAAATAACATTATGGTTTCACCTCTTAATGTTTGAAATTTCTTCTCCTCAACAACCACACTTATGGATTGTAGGTAACTACGGTATGTGTGAAGGCTTTTAAGCAAAAGAGAGATTTTCGGACATAATCTAAACATTTAGATTCCAACTGCACAAAAAATAAGGTGAAGAAGCGTGTTTTCGACAAGTACGAGCACCAAGTGAAGAGTTGAGATAGATCAATAATATGTAGTGTCTTCGATCGATAATGAGCGCGGCTGCCAATCAATGACTCTTAGATATTTGAATAGCGTTGCCGAGCCGGCAGCGAATCAACGAAAGTAGTAACTTTCGAAGGTGTGAGAGAAAATGCTATTGGTGAGTACGGACAGGGTGTGCTGAGCAGATTCTCTATCACGTTGGGGACGATATGAGCCAAATATGGATCACGTAGTTATTATTTTATAGAAACAAACACTTCTGGATCTCTACAATCGAATGTTTGGTGCTCATTTCTGAAACAACGGCAGCAAACTATTAAATGCGGAAAAGTGTTACGGTATGCTATAAGCGCACTTTCAACTGACAATTCCTTTAAAAAAAGATCCATCCCGCCCATCAGCCAGCCAATTTTATGCTATTTGAAAAGTATTGACGAAGGTAGAACCGCGATATTACATGAGATTAGTCGTTTTTTTGTCCTCGTTTTATCGAAGGAAAGGAACATCCCACATGTGAAGAAAATGACTAGGAAAACCCATTTGATTTCTATAAGAAACACTTTGTGTAAGGCTTCCTTTGGAATTCTTTGATCTGACAATCGATTACCTCTTAACGGTTTACCGCGTCGTCGTAGCTGGGAGGTATTCCTGGGTATTGGGCTGCAATGTACAGCAGAGGGATCATCCTCCTGGCAGGGTCTCCCAAGCTGAGAAGGAGTCCGACGTTTCCACCAGGAAGCCTAGCTAAGAGTAAACCAATACCAGGATCCACCACCGCCGTAGTATCAAAGTAGCATGGTGGCAAATCTCCCTCTGATCTACAAGGGCTGCGACCGCCTGTAATGGTGAAGATTGGGCCAGACTTTGGCCACGTTGACCTCAGGGATTCCAAGGAACCACAATAGCTTAACCAGCAAATCTCCGAAAAAATGAAGAACATTCTTGAACCCGTACAATCAATGAGGACAGGGCATTCAAGTATCAAGTATCAAGTAAGACAATCGATTAGCTGAAGAATGAACATTCCGTTCACTTTGTTGTCCACGCATTTCCAGAATTCTTCCATGATTCGAAGTAGAATACTAATTAGTTAGCTCGACAACCACAAATAGATTTTCTTAAATCGATCGATAGTCCATCTCTCCTCTCCTCTTAGGTGAGGAAAATTTGGTAGTGCAGGTTGTCACCGGTTTAAAGAGTCAGGATCATATATGATGGAAAATACCTGCGCTATAGGGTCATCCATGAAATCAGCAATCTTTCTCTTATTGATTTCCCCACAACAGTGAGAAAATATTTCTTAGGGTAAGTTGTTCTCACTATTCACTTCTTTCCTCCTCTGTGATACAGTCTTAAGAAAAAAATGGTTTGTATCTGCCACTGAAATCATCTACTATATAGATTCCATAAACGTCACTGCATAATGCGCTGTGAAGATATACACGAGTAACATAGTGCAACTGTAGAGCTTTCCTCATGAGCCAGAGTCGCCCATTGTTCATCGTGGATCGTATTCGTCGTGAAGAGATGAGTTTCGGATGGATGTTATGCTACTTACTCTTTTACGATGAATAAAAAGAGAGAACCTTTGTCGCTCTGTAACTTAGGGATGCGCCGTGAATTCCACTCCGCTCGTAGCATCGGTGTTGGCTAGGGTAGTAGGTGCTTAGACTACAAAATGACTTAGGATGTCGTATCGATGTATCAGTTCAGCTGGGAAAAAACCACTTTTTGCAATGCAGTCGGAAACGCTCCAGCCTGGGTATTAGAGGACTCCACTAGAATGGACTCTAACAGCATTATACGACATTCAAGATGGAGTTAAAATCCTCAAGCAGCTGCCGAAACCACACGTAAAAGTTGGAAGACCTTCGTGGATGATGGATGCGAGGAAACGAATCGAATCTGAGAATTGCTGGGATCTGCACAGTAGATTTGAAGACGGGTGATATAAAATATAAAGTAAAGTAATAAATTATTGTTATTGGTTATTTTATTTAGTGTAGGAGTGTTGGATTGGACCGGAAAACACGAGTAATTCACTTCACCGCTTACCACTATTCTACACGAATGGCTAACAGCTACCATGGTTAGCCTATGGCGTGGGATTGAACCGGAAAACATGTGAGTATTTCAGTGCACCTCTTACCATTATTCTACACGAATTCTTAATGTGAATATAAAATGGCTGACACCTATCAGTATTTCGGAATCCGTACTTGAACTAGTGAAGTAGTTTTCGTCATCGGTGTGCCCCTTTGTCAAGCGAATGTCTACGTTTCCTGCCAGTAACTAGCAGTGAAGAGCATCGCGGAGTAGCGTCGCGATCCGAAAACATTTGGCAGGCCTCGTTCGCCCGCCCCGTCTTCGGCCTATCCAGTCGTCGCGAGCCGTTTACGAGCGCTCGTAAAACGCACGTTCAGATAACGATTATACATTGAGCATCACAGAATGAATGCACGATAAATCACCCATTCTACTACGTCGTTTATCCAGTCGCGCCAACACCTAAGGCACCCCTACACTCCATCCCACTCCATCCAGTCACATATGTCCTATTTTATATACATATATATGTACATATATATATATATATATATATATATATATACCGACATGCATACACAGACACACACCGATACAAACACCGGCATACGCACCGACACGCACATATAGACATTAATCCTCGTTTCCAAATCGGTACTAATGTCATTCAGATAGTAGTGTCACTTTAGTGGCTTAACAGCACATGGGTGATTACTCAGCTCCTTAGTTCACGTTATTTCCGTTAATTAAGTTGAATTCATGGACTATCCCTATAGGATTGATCAGCGATGAGCGATTTTATCTTTTTTAACCGTTTTATTTACTGCCTTTTCCTTTTTAATGGCAGGGTATGTTGCGAAATATAAGTCGTATATAATGCTGAGATATTTGTAAAACTCCGGACCGCAGGTGTATGCGTGGTACCCACCTCACTAACCGTATCCTTTTCTTTACTTTTCTCTACTTAATGAATTGTTCTACAATAAGTATAGTTGCTAACTTTACCTAGTAAGATTACCATGAAGGACTAGCCGAGAGTGAATCATTACTGCTAAGGATTTCATCTACTTAGCAGATCTAAGTATAGAGTATGAAATACTTGCACTACAGACGCTATTTTTCCTTGGATCTGATGTTTTGCGAGTACCAAAAAACCTTAATTTATCTTGGAGATAGATAAGACAATTGAAATCGGTGCCAGTGATGTAGGAAGATTATTCCTAAATAGATTCATATTCGATTATGGCACTTTGCAAACTGCTCATTGTCGATAAACCTATTCAAGACTTTCAGTTTTCGTCGACAGTTACCTTTTTTAGTCTGACTAGGTTATCACATGAAATTGCTTCCAAGCTGCTTCTAAAACATCCTAATTTCGTCAACGATAAGCCAAATCACCATTCTAGCCTTAAGCTTATGCTAAAGACGTGGTCATCAAACAATAAGGAATGCCGTCATCCCTCCTCACGACGTCGCCTGGCTTACTGTCGTTTTATGTTGGCTGTCGTCAAATAGAACGTAAATGTCGCATTTAAACAAACGACATGACCTCCTGACCTCTCCGTGAAGTACCATTTTATGACCACTGTCTGTCATATGAGGTATTATGGTACAAGGCTGGTCACTAAAAATTTCTCCAAATTTGGATCCTTTCGAAACAAAAAAATCATCATAGACGCTTCAAAAAGAACTCTTCTTGAGACTTCGGAGAACTCGTTCGTCATAGATATCTAACTATCCAAGTGAACAACCCTGAAGAGAATGAGTGGTATTCTCCCAGTAAGTTATTGATTTTTTAGAAAATTCTACATGGGTACTTTTTTTAGTGGTATTTAATTCAACGGTAGAAGAACACTCATTAAGAAGTTAGTGAGTTTTTTCTGCTGTAGGATGCATTGCCGTCAAAAAAGCAGATAATTATGGATAGCGGGAATAGATGACAACCTGTCCTGTACAAAAGGTCTCTGAGAATGAGGAAACTTCATTCGAGCGGCACTTTACTCCATCGGATTCGACTCGATGCGACAACGACCACCCACATCGCGAGGGCGACCACCTGTGGACTATCGACGCCGATTAGTCTGGCTCTGAAGAAGACGAAGACGTCAAAACGTTAGCCAAATAAATATTTTATGCTGAGCTCGTGTCAGCTCAGTAATCCAATAAAGTACTAGTGATATTTTTTTGTAAAAACAAACAATAAAAATGAGATGACGGGTTTTCTGTGAAAAAATCGGAACTAGAATTCACTTCCGGATGAGGTCATCAATTGAAGCCGTAATTAAGCAATATATCCCTTCTTTTTCATTTGTGTTCTACCCATTTTTCGTCATTCTACCATCTTTTCCCACTACAATCATATTTTGTACTTGTAGGATATTACCCAAGTGGCCATCTTTTATTTTCACTGTAGTATTATTTGTTGTGATATGGTTTGCTCTGTAATAACTAGTTGACGTCTGGGCAGTTTTCTCGCAAGGAACTGAATGCACACTGTGATTATCGATCGATCGGTTATGGTCAAAAGATCTCAATCCACATCATGCACCTTGTAACCGAAAGTGTTTGTACAAATCAGACACTGTTCGGTACTACAGGGTAGATGAGGGAAAGAGTAGGAAGAGAGAAGGGAAGGAAAAAATAAGGAACAGAATGATGAGGAAGAGGGATATAGAGAAAAGGAGGAAGAAGAGAATGATAAGAGACAAACAACAGAAAATAACAAAGATAGGATTCTATACGATAGTTAAAAGAGACGAAGGGAAACAAACCGGCATGCAAAGCAGTTCAATCCAAACATTTTCCAAAAGCTGAAATTAGGAACAAGAACGAAAAAACAAAAGAAGAGTAGAGAGAAAGAAAAGGAGAAGAGGTAAAGACCAAGAATGTTGTCTCCTTTCCAAAATAGTTTGTTTCAATTGTCCGTTTGTTATGTGTGTTATTCAACTGTGCAGTAAAAGAAGAAACATCTCAAAAAATTTGTCATCGATCCGAAGCTATAAAGGCGATCAATAAGCGATTGTTTAAAATTTTTCCCTAAGTTAAAACGCTGTGAAACGGTAAAACCTCTACAACTACATTGAATTTGGTACTAGTTGGGCAGCTGATGTGTTTTCGATTACGGTAATCTCAAATACGGTAAACCACAAAAGAAAGAAGAGAAGGGTAAGAAAAGAGACAAGGATGGGAAGTACAGTAGAGGCGACATTAAAAGGGGTTTGTGTGTTTTTTTCCCCAGCAGAAGAAGGAACGAGCAATAAGTTTGAAAACTGGTAGCAATCCATGTCTTAAAAACCGAGATTTATTGAATATTGGTAACTATAATTCAATAGAAGTTTTTACCAATCTCGTGTTACCCCATTCATGCAAAGGGTTTAGTAATCTCGATCGAAACGTGTTTTGTAACAAGAGATCGTTTGGAAGAAGATTATCGATCCAATTACTGATTGACGATAGTCCCTTCTTAGTAAACTGTGCACACCGTCATCGACGTCGTTGACGTCGTCATCGTCTTTGCCGTCTTCAAGACGCCGTTTATGTGATAGCGTCAAGGCTAATGCCGACGACGATGCCAAGCGAAGCTTTGCCCGTCCTAGTATCTCTCTCTCCCTGAAAATTATGGACCGCGCTCCTTCGTCGATAGACAGATTGCTGGGCGATCTTCCAACAAATGTAAAATTACGTATGAGATGCTCGTCGACGAGAAAACCACTTTGAAGAGAAAAATGCTATGCTGATGAGAATTTGAAAAAAAGAGGACAAATGAATTTTAGGTATGAATTTATTCATAGGAACTCCAAAGCTGGTTTCACGTCATGGAACCATTATGTTCGAAATTATAAGATTCTTTCCCCCTCTCTCTCTCTCATTTTGTATTTTGTCTTCCTCTTTTCTCGACCTCATTCTCTCCTTTTCTTTCTCTCCTTCTCCCACCTTCTCACTCATTCTTTCTCTACTTGTATCACTTTTCACTGATTTTCCAAAGTGAAAAGCTATATTATTAAAGTAGCATTCATACTGTTC
The DNA here is from genome assembly GCA_900624975.1 of Angiostrongylus costaricensis. Lineage (NCBI taxonomy): Eukaryota > Metazoa > Nematoda > Chromadorea > Rhabditida > Metastrongylidae > Angiostrongylus > Angiostrongylus costaricensis. The sequence goes on from UYYA01000287.1 coordinate 44,683, forward strand.
ATCCAGACTTTTACTGAATTTAATAGCAGTGGTGTTAAAGTAGAAAGAAATATTATTTCATTACCTGAAGATTTGCCACGCATTTGCCAAAACGACACGCTTATGTGAATAACATATGCATACATAGACACGCATATAACTATATATATATATATATATATATATATATATGTATATACATTGTATATATATATATATACGCCTATACATATACCGCACCACCAAAAAGTTGATCAGACAGCGAAAAAAATGTAGCAAAGCAGTGAAAATGTCTTAATGAAGTGCAACAATGAGCGGATTAAAACGAACGGAATGGCAGCAGAAAATGCATCGTATTTGGTGATTTTTACAGTTTTTAAAAGCTCTGAAAAAGTACTGTGGAGTCTTGAAGCAACAACTATATTTAAGAGTGCTGCCATATTCCAGGAAGCTTTCTCACTCCGCATCCACGAAAACATAATCCTTCGTGCTAATCGAAAACACACGTTAATAAGTATTATGGAAGAGTCACAATTCTCATTATATCCACTGAAATCCTTTATGTGAAGGATATCAAACCGATATTTCACTAAGGGTTCGTAATGCTCTTTTAGGTTATTCCTGGAGCGCCGAGCACTTATCAAAAACGATTATTTACTTGTTTTGAGATAACGATGGAATCAGGAAACGGTGATGCTATATAAGTTCTCAGATAAGCAACTAGGAAATCCACAATTTGCCACTTAGAATCGCCATCAACAGAAAATCCTTACATCTACTCAGAGGTGGCCGACTTCAAGATTCCCTCCAAGGAAAAGAGAAGCGAAAGAGGCAAAGATGTAATCTGGCCTAAGATAGTAGAAAACACAGTACCTAGGGTGTTAAGGGTGGCGAGCACTTACTGATATTTATTAGCTGATCTTGGAAAGTTAGTAGAACTACAAATGGTCGAATCAGTATGTACTATCGAGCGGCCATTGATGTTTCAGGGATTGCTTGACATTAATCCGTCTAGCAAAGGAACGTTTTTTTACTTAATAGATTATTGTTCAACAGCAATCACTCAAAATTCTGAGGTCTTCGTCTTGCTATCAGAAGAAACGAAGAGAAATAACAAACGAAGGATTAGATGGATAAATTGATTATGACACTGGTACGGCGTTCAAATGTTCTCATAAATATGGCAAAGCAATAGATGAACTTTTCCAGCAACAGATACGACGAGATGAAGAACTTATCTATTTGTGTCCAAGTGTACAGTAATCATGGACGACGATTGCAAAGGAAAAAAAACAAGTGGCAAATGAGCTAGGGTCCGCATAACTCGTGAAGATCGACCATCCAAGTATCCAAGTAAATAGTTTACAGTAATAATCCGATAACCTATTTTCTTCGTCATCTACCATGTAAGTAGGCGCTAACGGTGAAAAGTGTCCTTGAGAAAGCCGCTAAACTTTGACTTTAGCTTTCCTTAGGAGTCGATGAAGAGGCAGTGAAGAAATTAAGGTGATTTCCTACGTAGTCTTAGTATTCTGCTACAAGTTTCCAGTAGTCTAGTGGTAGCAGAAGCTAGAGAGAAGAAAAAGGCGGCCGCTATGACAAATTAATACGATGTATTCTAACTGCCGAGGAAGAAATAGCACTTGAAAAATCTGAATATCGTTTCAGGCTACAGTCACCAATGGAACCACCTCTCTTTTTTTTGCGATGTAATAATGCGAAATCATCGAACGTGATGTGTAGGAGACCATCAAAATCCGAAGAAAAAACATCTAAAATGTCATCATTTAACAAGGTCGTGTGATGAACATTCATGAGAAGGACGAATTCGTTTCGATTCATTTGCGCTGATATGAATATCGGCCACATGGATAGAATAAGTTAGATTTATTGGTTGGATACGCGCTTAACACAATTCTAAAACACGAGACATTATAACTAAATTGACCACTGTCATTGGAAAAATGACTGCCACATATGAGGAAGAAACATCATCATCGATTGGAAATCAATCGATTTCAGTATATTTAAGGATCTCGAGTGAGCTACGTTTAAGCGAATAGGACGAATGAATCACTGTAATCCAGTACGATCGCGATAAGATGCGATGAGTGAGGAACGAATCCTCGATTAGCAGTATGGGCGCCAACGCCCGCCCACAAAACTGCGACGCATCATTGGCAGTGACGGCCGCGGCCGTGCGTGTGCACTGTGGGTGAGTGTCGTTAGTGCTTCGGTTCTTGTAATAAGCCTTGTTGAGGATTAATTTCAAGGTGGACATTGCTGTTTCGTAAATGAACCACATCACACAAAGTCTGCCACTCTCGCTCGTTAACCGCCATTTAACTAGAGGAAAACCGTAATTTTTTTGAAGAGCCAACTCAGGTTGTGTCCGGAGTTACTGTAATAGTCATGGTTGAAGGATGTTTGTCAAGCAGGGAAATGACTACTTTAAAGTCTTCTCGGGTTTATGGTTAGTTATTGATCTGGTCACGCGTTAGTAATTGTACATCGATCGGTCCTGAGCAGAATGATATGTACACCCAACTCATTCTCTTGTTGTTCCGCGACTTGAAAGCGAGCTTTCAGCAAGGTACAAAATTATGCTCACTACTAAGTGCAAATCAAAGAATTGGTACCCCTTCGAGGACAATAAAGCCTTTTTACCAACTTCTTAAAATTCTCACCAAAAGCGAAATTGAACAAAGTGATATTACTCCCCTGAAACTGCTTACCGTCCCATCGTAATCTTTTCTATGAAGACCCTTGTTTGGAAGGAAAAAGCCGTAGCATTGATGGAAAATTTCTATGAAATCTTTGTCAGCAACATCGTTATTCTTCTTTAAGAACTAGAGGCGATACTCGGTGTGAGCTTAATGAGGTAGCAGTACTATAGTTCTGTTAATAAATCACAATCACCCAGTCACTGAAAAATCACTGAAAAAACACACACGGAATGGGAGGGAATCTAAATTGAAGGAGTTCGTCTACTCATTGGAAACACATTTTGCGATTATTTATGGCGTTCAATGAATCTTAGTCAGCGACTTGAAAAATGGTTTGTAGAAGTGAAAAGGAGCATTACGGACTACCTCCTGACCAGATATTACGCTGAGATTTCTGTGCTAAATCCATGGGTGATAGCGAAAGATGGAAACAGACTTCGTCGTTCGGACCGTGTGGGTCAATTAAATGATTGTAAGATTTAATGAGAGTTTGACGGAAATAACAACAATGAATCCCGTGATAGTGAAAGCGTCACAACGTGATGATCATCACACGGTCGTGTTCAGACAGCCGCACACGAAGACCTTAGCAGTCACGAAGTTGATTACTTCCATGTATTACGACTGTGAAGGAGCGAAACGGCCACACAATGTACTACTAGCAATATCTGCAGGATACGTTAACGAAGCTGTGAAATCAACCTTTCTTGAGTGGTCTATCTTCAACAAAATTTGTGTTGCTCCAGCACACCCTTTCTTTAACTGTTATTTTACTAGTTTAGAAAGATTAAAGATACCTTGGAGTACCGCAAAGCTCAAGTAGACGTGTTCCAAAGATGTAACCACAAGTACGCGCTAGCTCTAGAGCATCGAAAGGAGGTTCGCTAACTTCACACCAACTTACTTTACACTTCATTGGTCTTCCAGATGGAGACATTAAACTTGTTAGTAGCTTTTGTCATCCTAGATGTATCATCCCAGATCTATATAGAAAGAACTTCCCAATGACGATGAGGTGGTGAGCCATTGGTATTGGTGAGGATTCTTCTGTGAGATGATAAATGTGGTTTCTAGGTTTTTAAAAACTTCGGAACCAACCTGTTGAACCCAGTAGGATTAAGCACGCTACGTACCGACATGCATTGAATATTCATGCAAACTGCTCACTTATATATAATCTTCGTTGGAAATGAAATGTGCACTTAGACACAACGATTACCACTTCTACGAATGACTTCACAAAACATGAGACCTCTATAAAAGCTTAGAGAAACAATTTTCAACTGCAAAAATAAAAAGAGTAAAATAAAAGGATAAAAAGGATGGAGCTCTCGGCGTTGATCAATCCATGAGGAATGCACCATGCACTTGACTTCATCAAGTATAGTTGGAGGTGATTGAATGCATATCTGGCTTTTACAATGACTCGTGGTGCCCTACCGATTCATCGAGCCAGTGCTGCTATCCTCTCAGAGAAGTATGGTATCAATTTGCCTACACCGGAGAGATGAAAGGCTTGGTGAGCCAGGGGCGCCGGGATCGATTCCACATGTGTGGCAGAGCGCCTCCGGCCACTGCGCCACACGCACCAAAAAAGTAAAATAGTGCATCACAATTGCAAACATTTGTTAGTTTGAGATACCAGCAAGGTCCTTCATATGGCCACCACATTCGGCAAAATATCTGGAAAAAAGATAGCTAAGCTACAAGCAAGATTTACAAACAATCGAAGGCAATTTACTTTTTAAAGTGGTTGGTAACTGTGATAATTCATTTGCTAACATAACAATCTAGTTGCTGTCCTACAGTTCTGCGGAAACAGAAGTCAGAAGAAACCATTGTTATTCAGTTTTAATTTTTGAGCAATCGATTCATTTATTATGAAGGACACTTCGGACACGGCTGCTTTATAGAAATCTGGTCACGAGATTGATTCCTAGACCCGCCGAGCACAGCGTTACAATCCATAAAGAAGCATGGATTTCAACTTATCATTGTGTCGATTTGCTGTGCATTCATTTCGGTGTGACAGTTTCAAGAGCCATATTTCGTAAGAAAGGATTTACCCTGGATCGGTTCAATCTCAATGACTCATAATGCCATCCGAGGGTAATGAAATTTTAGTTTGTGAGCAACTAGCTTGAGTGGTTGGATCGTCTCGGGTTGATGCAGCCCTTCATCCATCCGAGATTAACAAATTAGTATCAAACTTGTTTGAAAAAAGCTGATTCCGATCCCCAAGTACCAGTGGACAGCTTTTGTGAAGACCTGGTAACCTCTTGTAGCCAATCCCCCATCCCAAATTGAGAATGAGTCAACTCAACATTTAGCTACATTAATGCAGAAGGCAAGATCCTAAATTAACTGCTGAACTTACTTACACGTAAAACCGATGGTATTCTTGGATGAGGATGAGTAACAACGAAGTAAATGAAAGAAATGCCGCTACCTGCTGAATGCATACGTTAATACGACTGGAGAAACAACCGCCCAGTCTGCTGTGAATCAGCTAGCGTTGGCATTAACGAAGCTTCCTTCTTGAATTTACGTGACAGTGGAGAAAGCTCAAATTTGAAGGAAAAGAGATAAGTGAAAAAATAGTTTTCATAGTCCTATAATGATGTTGAGCTATTGATTGACTATTGAACATCAAAAAATAGCGAAATCTAACCAACTTACTGAAGTTGAAGCAAAGGGAAGACGTTAACATAAATTTAGTGATGACGTTACTATATCGTTCGCAAAGCACTTAGGGAAGCTCTAAGGTTAAAAGTTCAGTGACTTTATTTATATAGCTCACTTAAGACGGCTTGATCCTGCAGTACAGCAATAAACCACGCTTAGCCAGCACATGACGAATTTCACCTTTATACGAATGATTACATCGACATACCGTCGTCAGGTCGACATCGCAGACGTCGATGCACTTTTATTAGATAATTCTTTTCTATCCCACTTCCTGCCCTAACGTATGCGTCAGGAACCTGGTTGCTGCGTAAGCAGGATGAAAGGTCACTCAGCGTTATCGAACGCGCAGTCGAAAGGACGATGTTAGGAGTATCTCGTTTCACACAAGTAAGGCATGGGATCCGAAGCTCCGATTTGCGTCAGTGATCAAAAATCAAAGATGCCGTTCTGTACGCCAAACAGTCGAAGATAAGGTGGGCCGGACACGCAATGCGTATGAATGACAACCGAAAGACAAGAGCCGTTAGTGAGTGGATTCCTCGGGATGCCAAACGTACTGCAGGAAGACCACCGACCCGATGGTCAGAGTTCTTCACGAGGAGCCTAGAAGAAAAATATGACGCTCGACTAGTCCTGAGAGCGAGCAGAACCCACTGGGCTACTCTTGCACGCGGCGGGGAAAAATGGAAGATTTACTGGTGCCCGCTCGAGTCACTCAACGATCAACGGGACTACAGGTGATACAGGTGATATTTGCACGCTGACGTTTCGGCGGATTTCGCCTTCCTCGGAGCCTGGAAAGGTCAAGTTGACTACAATCTACACGGCCAAACACCTCCATAACTAATCAGAGAAAATGCTAAACCAAGATTTCAATGACATTGAACACAGAATAGCTTCTTTGCACACTCACCGCTTCCTATGGGTCTTCCACTGAGTATGTCACGTAGAGACCAACCGCACAGAGTTCACATATTCAATCAGTGCCGAGGTTAATAGAAAGTCGGTTGTGAGAGATACTCTTAATAGACTTCCGATGATTATTTATTGATGAATATTGACCAGTTAAACGGTAACCATACTGGGCTCCATAGCAGAAGTAAAAGAACGCGGTTCGTTCGTCATAGCTCGATCGCAATACGATGACTTTGTTGGTGTATAGGAGCGTAAGTGTGCCGATGTCGGAGCGTGGGTTTTATTATTCAAATTTCTATCGCCACACCACGCTCTCATACCATTGTAAAAACCGTGTTCATAGGGCGATGATGAAAACGAGGAACGCATGTGATTTTCGGCACTTCGTCAACTAGGGACATGTTTATTCATTGTTGAATGCATTCGTTGGTTTTCGTCAGAGCTTAGGAATGTGGTTATGACGATTGTCGTTGCGAATTATTCACAAACCATTGAGCCTTATGATTTCATGCTTCGATCGATGACTTTGCCTGTTATGTGAAATAACTTCTCGAAGGGGCTAAATCTTCTCCTATAGGAAATAACTCGAAACCCCATATTGACGGCGTGATCGAATAAACCAATTTGGGTTCGAGGTTATATCTTTTCTGTTCTCTCAACGATGACCGACTTCAGTAGTGGTTGACGATGCCGTTAGAAATACTTCGTCACGGAGCCAAAAATGAAGTTGTTAACCTGTTCATTTATTTATAACCTGACGTCTTCGACTAAATAACCTTTTTCCACAAAAACTCTACCGGGTTAAATAAGGTAACCCCTTCTTGCATATACGTTGCATTCTTTCACATCGAAAAAAAAATGAAACGTTAGGCGAAGTACTTCACTTTGCAGTGAACCGAAAGACAAGGTGGTTTTAACCCATTAGTAATTCTGCAAAAATCAGAGCTCATGTTTTAAAATACGGTATAGATTTTTCTTTGCTCCGATAGATTTTCAGAAATCGGAGCCAAGCACCTCCAAAATTTTACGAGACAATGTAAGCTTCAGAAGCTATAAGCTCTGTTGGCACATCAAAGCGGTCGTAGAGCTTCTTCGCCAGCAGTGTCTCCAATGAACTTATCGTAGAATCCGTTGCGATGTGGTTTGCTGAGTGCGCAAACCTAGTAATCTTACTTTAAGCCAGAAGTTTTTTAGCTCGTGACTAACTTGGAGCGTAAACCATGACTCTTAATTTTTTAAGTATACTTGTTTTTCACGTAGACCACCATGTGCAGAACATGTGGAATGACGACCGAATAAGCAGTAGTAGCCGCCGCCCTTTGATTTGCCGCAGAGGAACATCTGGAAAAGTTGGTAGGATTGAGCGAAAAAAGCCGCAGCGGAGTTATCTACCATAAAGTTATCAGGGCCACCGACAGAAATTCGACTACTGTAGCCATGTTTAAGGAAAGTTTCGTTACAATAAATATTTAGATGAACTATATGGAGAGAAGCTGCGAGAAAAAGAAGTTAAGATGAAATGTTAGGAAGACAGATATAACGACTGCTAGTGTTAGTGCCCAGTTGAAGTGATTCATCAATGATTCATCATACTGTATGGATGAAAAGAACGAATGCCACTCACGCATGCACTCACAAAGAAAAACAACCACCAACAAGGATGGATTGCGCTTCCAGTGATGAAACAGTGCCTAGTACAATGCTGGCATTAGGGGTTTACCTTATAGGAATACGGTAATCAATAATGGGCCATTTTTTTATTGTTTTTATAAGAACCGTCTTTCACATCTACTGTGTGGATCCCAGCACTTCGCATATTCGATCCGTTTCCTTGCATCCATCATCCACTAAGATCTACCGACTTTCTATGTGCGGCTTCGGCTACTGCTTGATGATGTTTCCTTTCATCATAAATGTTGTAGAATGTCGGTTGAGCCGATTCGTCCTGAGATAGGCGAGCTAGAACTTCCCATCTAGACAGCAGGGAGTTATTCTATCATCACCAGACAAATCCGATACCAATTTCCTAACTTGGAAAGGTTGAGAGGCTTGAGAAGCCCGAAGCGGAATCGAACCAGCACCGTGTCAGGTATGCATCACAACCACTGTGCTATCCGCCCCTCTATGCTATTTTTATAAAAACTATGAAGCAGGTGTAAATGCTAAATCTCTCAAATAAGCGCTAAAAGTGTTTGTTCTCAATCTATGAGTATGATATCCATCAATCTCTTCAAAACGAAGAATTATCAAGCTGTTGGATTTTGTAGCGCGTTTCCAGATAGCGGACAGAGCACCGGACTAAAACACAAAAGAAAAGCAACTGTGTACTAGTTTTGAGAGGTGCAGGAGTTCCGACTATGAAATATTTGTTGAGACTTTGGAGCAGTGGCAAAACAGCCCACGTTTACCCTAGGAAGACTCGAAACAACTCTGTAGACTTCCAAACTCTACGGCAAAACTTTATAAGGTCCTTTTGAGCATCCATTGGTCAACACTACTAAGGAAAAATTCTGAGTTAAGCAAATAAAGCTTATTAGGTGCCTTTTTCATCATGACACATACTGCCCGAAGACATGACGAAAGTTAGGTAGAATGATTAGACAAACGACTGCAGTGGATTGACGTCTCTCGTGTCGTTTAAATATTAGTGGTTTATATATAGAAGATAATGGTGGAAAAAATACTAATAAAGTAGAAGAATATAGCGCAGCATCGACAAATGTTAAAGCGAGGATGGCCACTAATTCATTTTGTAAGATTTGATAATACATTACATTAGTATTGATTGCCGATCCCGTTCACCACTGTCTTATGTGGAAAGCAGGTCAATCAGCATTGTTCCACCAACGGCCAAGAGCTTAACTGCCTGGTCATAGTAGCACTGTACGATTTCAACTTTTTCTGAGACAACGATCTACTGGTATCATTAAATAGATTGTCCCTCCAGAAATCTTTTGGCTCAAAAAATAGAAACAAGCAGTTTTGTTAACACATCTGCTCTTAAACTTTGTACGTGGTTCGATTCCCACACCAGTCGACGAACTATGGGTTGCGTACAGAACGAATCAAATCCTATTTTTAAACGACTATCGATAACTGACTACTGTATTGTGGTAATCGTACTAGCAAAAGCAGTACACGTTACCGTATCTTTTTGAATGCACACAAGCCAAAATACTGTAAGCGTTAGTTTTTTCCTCTTGACAACATTTGTTTTTTCATACGAGAGTTTTTGGTTTTCTCTCTTTTTTTCTTTGGGTTCCCTGTTCACAAAATTGCCCTCATTTCGTAGTTAAATACGTATCGTATTTCACAATGATTCAAATTGCCCACTATTATCTTAAGTTGAGCCATTTATAATCTTGAAATTGTATAAGGGACAAGAAATTTATGAAATGCTGTGGTGATGAGTTAATGCTTATTATTGTTCACTAGGATTCTATCGCGGTATTAAAGAATCAAAGGACAGAAGGAATAAAGCTCTCGACGTTGATCAATTCCAGAGGGATGCGCCATGCATTCGACTTCATTAAGCATCGTTTGGATGTGATTCAATGCACATCTGGCCTTTACAATGACTCGCGGTGGCCTACCTATGTATCGAGCCAGTGCTGCTATCCTCTTGAACCAGTTTGATTGCAATTTGCCGACGGAGGGATTGAAGGCTTGGTGGGCCGTGGGCACGGGGATCGATTTCACGAGTGCGTTGCAAAGCGCCTCCGACCACTGCATCACACGCGTCTTTTATTAAAGAATAGAATACAAAAAAAACGAGTAATCTACCACATGATCTCTTCCTTTCTGAGAAACTTGGAGTTGAATTTTAGAGGACACCCTCTAGAACTTCGCCTATATTATCGATCCGTCAAACACTCGGCCGATGCCTAAATCGATTGTTAAGCATAAGTTATACAATGATCAACCTTAATCAGAGAACGACCAATGTTGCACAAGCAGCAAGAACTGGCTGATTTCTTGCTACCGTATAATAGCCTGAAAGCGACTAGTGTTCTGGGCTTTCCAGTGAATGGAAAAAAAACCATTGAAGGCGCTTTGTGGGAAGTGTACTACTACAGAGTGTTTGAGTGCTTCACAATTTCATCAGTCCGGATTTACCGTCTACGTCGTCCGATAGACGTCAGGTAGACGCCGCGATTTTTCTGAGAAAGGCTTTTATGCAAAAAATAACAGCAATAGTGCGATGAGATTTCGAATAAAAGTGGGTTCGAGAAGTACCGTCTGTCTCACCTTGGAATCGCAGCTATGTTACACAAAAAAGGATTGTGAATTGCAGCGTTGTAGCTGGAAACATATCTTCTAGGTCTTACTGCAGATACCCAAAGGTCCACTGGGTTTCATTTTTCTTAATGTGTAACTTTTATCTAATGCACTTTCTCCCATTTGAACCGCTGGATGGCTCACTGAGTCTCTGCCTGAACCAACGAACTAAGATCAATCATTTCTATCGAGTTCTTAAAGAACATTTAATCATGGAAGCAGGTATGATAGCAAGAAGACCAAATATTGAAGAAAGAATGAGTCAGAACAATAATAACAGTCTGCATATTCATGTCGAGTCATTTTTTCTTTTTAGTGGGATTCCATAATAGTTTGTCAAAGTCCTCTATAGAAATCGATAAATAGGAAGAAGAATGGTGAGCGAGAAGAGAATCGAATCAAAAGTGAAAATGTGACAGTGGCGAATAACAGAGTAAGGAAGATGAAGATGGAGATGAAGGTGGGAAACAAGATGGTAAAGAAAAGAGGTTGGAAAAATAGGACAAAATGAGAGTGGTAAAAAAGGAGGGTAACGAGGAATGAATGACAACAAAGAACAGGATAAAATGCCGAGTGTAAATCTAATGCTTACATCGGTGCCTACAACCATTACTGATTTGGTGGATCATTTACAATATCGCATGTCTTTGATAAGGCGTTATCAGTGATTAGTGAGAAGCGAAACCACTTAGATGGCGAAAAATTGCAACAACGCGATTATAGAAGGCGCTGAAGCGATAAGAAACATGTATTCTTTCTTCGATAAGTTTATACGAGGTTGATAAACAGTTTTATTCGGCTAACGTTTCAACGTCTTCGTCTTCATCAGAGCCGATTCGAGAGATGGCTCGCTGAAGAAGACACAACTTGATACCAAGGCGAAGACGCCACAACGAAACGAAAAAGAACCGCGTGGACTATCCCCTTCGGTCATCGGCCCTGATGAAGACGAATACGTCGAAGCGTTATCCGAATAAAATTCTTTATGAATCTCATGTAAGCTTGTCAAAAAAAGAGTACATATTGATTAGAAATGCCGAGGTTAAAGGAACGTCGCCTTTGAAATATTGAAGAAAAACAGTCGAATGAGCCGATTGTAAGCCGTAAAAAAAGCAAAAAATTGCAATAACTTTCAAAAAGGTGTAAAAAATAAAAATGAATAATCAATGGGTTGCTTTGATTGTTAGTGCCCACAATTTCTATATGAGTAGGCGAATTCACACTGACGCAAATGTCGAATCGACAGTGACATAAAACTCCTCAAATACGAACTTCTTTGTCGACATAAGCTTCAGTAAGATTTTCCATCCTTAGTTCTTTTTTCCTCTTAGGGACATCTCAGTGCTGCTGTCGACACTGTAGTACACGGTAATCGAACCTCGACGGGTTTACCAAGTTTAAGTATGGAATTAGGAATTATAACTTTACAACCACCGTCGAGACGACTACAATAAGCGTTGAGAGAACAGAGACGTTTGTGAGACCCGTGATCGTGGTTGTTCTAAGAAATGTACATGTGCTTATTTCAATATAACTGTTTTGTAACTGCCACGAAACCTCATAGAAAGCGGCTCTGAAGAAGGCGAAATTCGCCGAAACGTCAGCTTAATCGTGAACAAAGAATAGTAACACCTCGCGTTTGCTCAACAAAAATACGAAGAAAATAACTGTTTTGCTTTTGGTTCAGCAGCTGAAAAACGTTTTTTACAAAACCCTTGGATGCGAGATGTTTTTGTTTCATTCACTATCGACGACACGTTGTATAACTTCTACCAAAGGTAATGAAACCCTCACACCGCAGTAGTGCGACCCTAAGTAGGAGTTGTTTTTCAAGCAGGATAACCCAAAACTAGGAACAAGATCAAGCAAGCAATCTTTTAAAAAAAGCCGTGCAAAGAGTTAGTCTACACTATTCTAGAGCATGACGAGCTACTACTGACTAACATTTCGTCAAAAAAAGCCATAAAAGCTGAGATGGAGTGGGAATGTTGTTGGTATGATCGATGAGAATAGAGAAGAGTGGAGACAATCTTGGTGTCTGTAGGAATTTCATAAGACTACAGGTGATATTGATAACACTTTGCTATTAACTAGTTGTTTTTAAGCCAGGCTAAAAAGGAGCAAACTCTTGAAAATCGTTTTGCGCATTGAATTCATGTGAGCGCGTTCTCCAACAGACACTAATTAATAAATACCGGGTCGTCCATTTTACAATAAAATTTACATCTAGCAAAAGACAAGAAAGGATAAGGCTAAAATAAAAAAAGGAGACAAAGAAGGAAAACTTGTTGTTGATTGGTTGATCTTCAATTCGACCAGATATCCGGTTACAATAAAAACCTAGGACATGCGGTAGGCACAATGAAGATGGCGCTGGGCTGCTGATTGGCTCGTTGCAGTCGTTGCCATCGTCGTATTACGATCTTGGTGGACAACACTCAAGAATAAAGAGCTATAAAATTAGTGCGATGAGACGAAACCGACAAAATACGCTACACTCCAAATGCTCCGCGACCACACCGGATGTGATGGCGGTTGTTCGTAGGAGATCTATAGGGGCTCAACGATAAAGAATGCCTAGGTGGAAATCTAGTGAAAAAACAACTACACAAAAAAGATCTAAGTAAAGGAAATGACGAGTACTTGCGATATACCGACAACGTGAGGATCCAGAATGAAAGCCTGGTAGATCGTTAAAAACGGTCGTCCAATTGTTGCTTCAAGTTATCAAGCTGGTGAGCTGCTACTGACCTAAAAATGATAAGGAAAATTCACTCAAATTAACTTTCGGACTATTCTAAATTGAAACAGGTCAGCTTTTACAGCTACAAGTATTTGCTAATCAATACTTACTTGGATACTTGGATGGCCCGCCCTCACTGGTTGTTGTGCGAGCCCAAGCACAATTTCCGCTTCCTCGGAGTTTTGCTGTTTTAGCCATTGTGGTTCCCTAGAGTCCAGAGGTCATCGTAAGCAAAGTCTGTTTAGGTAGTCACTACCACAGGCAGCTACTGCCCTTGTGGATCAGACGGAGATTTGCCTTCATGCGACTATTTTAACACTAGGTCGGTGGTGGTTCCTGGTGTTCGTATTGGTTTACTCTTAGCTGGGCTTCTTGATGGAAACGTTAGACTTCTTTCCAGCTTAGGAGGCCCTGTTTGGGAAACGGATCCCCCTGGTGTACATCGCAGCCCGACACCAAGGAACACCTCCCAGCTGCGACGAGGAGGTAAACCGTTGGGAGATGGCAATTAATAATTGCATGTTTTCTGGATTCTTGCTCATATTGACATAAATATTCCCATACCAACGTTTTCAGTAAGTTTTTTTGTTTCTCACACATTATCTTTCGGTGGAGTTATTCTAACACATGGCTCATATCGTTTCTGTTATTGCTCAGATGTTTACGACGCCCTGCGCCATTGCCAACATTATTGCACCACCGCTGTTTAATATTCGCTTAGAGAAGAAGCTAGCACTTCTAGTGGTTTCTGTTGCTTGGATTTTGATACAGGGAACGTTAGACCTCATTCTCCGACTTCATAAACTGTTTAGGAAAACGGACGAAGAAGAAGAAAATGTTATGAGAGAAGGATTGTACCCTCCTCAGACACAAATTTGAGTCCACTTTTGGAAACATTGTAAGAAGAAGTGTTGAAAATAACGAACCTGCACTTTCATGCGAGCTCAGCCCAAAACCATAACGGAAGCCAGGTGGGACACCGTATAAGGAGTACTGCGAAAATAAGCAAGCAACGAAGTGTGCAGTAAGCTCTATAATAATCTGAGCGCTTTCACAACAAAAACAGTAGTGGATTAGGGACAAATAGTTAGGGCACTTAGGAGTTTGAATTCTATCATTATAAAACAAAACGGTGTAACGAAGTTTTTCGTCGATTTTTTGTGGCGCAATGGAGAGACCGAGAAAAATTCTTGTGTTTTACTATCCTTAACTTTACTTTCAACTTTCTCCTCACACATTTCTATACCTCCTTCATGGAATTCAATCAGGTAACTCTTATGTTTTCTCAACAGTTGACCAGCTGCCACGTACTTGACTGTTCCCTGAGTGAACGACTGTTCGCGGAGAGCAAGGATTTATTCTCCGACAAGGTCTTTAAAAATCAATTTGATATATTCGTCAAGAATAGCGTCTAAACGCAGTTTCATTTATACCAGTAATTATCAAAATTCTGGAATAAATCAAAATGTAAAGCAGGAAGCTAATCACGGATCGTCAACGGTCAGCAGTTGGCTGTAATGACGTCATGGGAGCGTACTGACATGACTAACTTGGGAGTACAGTAAAAAAACTTTAGGTACTTGAATAACGATAAATGGCGTCTGGAGCATATGCTATCCCTTTCGTGAAGATGAATGGTCCACCCAACCAGGTAACGTTGTCATAATCGAGAAGCCTTTAAAACAAAATCAGAAAACCAGACTTCATTTAAGGAACCCCAGTGGTAATAAACACCATGTCGTCACTAAGAGACAATCTGAAAACTGTACGTTTGAAAGGTTCAGTCATAGACTTTCAATTTTATCTAGAGGTTTCTCAAACAATGTCACAACGTTAAGAAAGATGTTTTCCCAGGGTTGTGCCAGATCACCAAAATAGGACAAACAACAACGGAAAGCTTGAAGCACATTGATACTTTGAATTGAAAAAACACTGCAAGCAGGAGTTTCTCATGAAACGATGGGCATTCAAGGATTAAGAAGATAAATTGACATTAAAGTAAGACCATCCAGAAGGAAAAAAAGCGAATTAGAAACGTTGTGATTACCTGTTTTCGTACGAATGTTTCCAATTAAATAATCAGCACAAGTCGTTGAAATACAAAATAACTGGAGAAACTCACGACTAAGCACCCATGAAAGAGGGTGCTGAGAATGGCCGACGGAACTGGCGGCGCCTGCAATTGGTGACGCGGTTCAATGCTGTCGCATCGAAGCAGCAAGACGGAAAGATGGATAGACGAAAAGACGGAAATTAGGACAGATACGGTAGTAACACAGATGTTTCTTCTGGGGAGATAGAGTGCACTCAGTTGGTGATGATGGTGTTGTTAGTGGATGTCGGTCACTCTGATGGTCGTCATTGGAGTGAATCGCCCAACGAACGTATGGGCGGAGCGTAGCCCTCTAATTCATAGTTTAAGGCGTAGTCGTCGATGCGAACGAATAAAATGAATTAAAGTGATCGATTTCCAAGCAGTACGCTTAGATTTTCAGTGATAAAATCTATAGAAAATCGATCTAACAGCTCATCAGTTACTAAGATGTGCAGTGTTTCTATTAACTGCTACCTAGCACCTGAGCAGCAAAAAAAACTGCATGGCCCTAAGCACATTTCTTATTTAATAACTGGTATGATTTGGCGTCAAGTTTTTCACCCGAACCCCGAAAAACTCATATTAGGGCGTTCCTAAATTCATTGCTATGGGCAGTTAACTGCCATAGTGGTTGGGAGGAAAGTTTTCCAAGGTGCGGGCAAGCTCTTTCCCAAAACGACAGTTGTCCGATGTATTGGTTTAGCCTCTCTAGTCCGAGTTTCCAAGTGGAAATGCTGAAATCTCTCTCGGATTACTAGGTGGCGATGTTGGAAATATGAAGACCTCCGCTCAGCACATACAATCGAAGCCCTTGTGCACTAGAAAGAAAGATGGGTGTCAGAAAATCATGGGTGAAATCAGATTGTATTTGGGAAGACTAAAACCAATTTAATGACCTACACGCTCATTCGCTAAAAAATTATGTCGTTGGCTAAAAAGTTACTGTGAATGAAATGAACTCTAATCAATGTATGATGGAATTCAATCGGGCGAACAATGCTAATGTTGTTTCGTATGAAGCGAACATTGCTTATTCTAAACTTGGATTCATTCCTAGAATAAAAAAAGGATAAAGCTCTCGGCAATGATCAATCCTTGAGCGATGCGCCATGCATTCGACTTCATTAAACATCGTTTGGAGGTGATTGAATGTATATCTGGCCTTTATAATGACTCGCGGTGACCTGCCGATGTATCGAGCCAGTGCTGCTATCCTCACAGACAAGTCTGGTACCAATTTGCCTACCCCGGAGGGATGGAAGGATTGGTGGGCCATGGGCGCGATGATCGATTCCACGTGTTTGTTGCAGGGCGCCACCGACCACTGCTCCACGCGC
Organism: Angiostrongylus costaricensis; assembly: GCA_900624975.1. Lineage (NCBI taxonomy): Eukaryota > Metazoa > Nematoda > Chromadorea > Rhabditida > Metastrongylidae > Angiostrongylus > Angiostrongylus costaricensis. The sequence goes on from UYYA01000287.1 coordinate 61,444, forward strand.
GCCATTCCTAGAATATAATTGCAAATAAATCGAATCTATAAGATGGAGCAATCATTTGCAAAATAAACGTGAAAGCTTCTGTGGTCATTTTCAGCTCAAATTTTCTAATTTTCATTATTTATCACCGGAATTAACAGAATACATTTCTAAAGGTTACGAGAAATCTTTTCTTACAACAACAAAGCTATTTTTTCTAAAAGTAAACATCTGTACATATGATGCGTCGCAGTGTAATACCCACCAGCGACATACTGTAATTTGATTGAAGACTATATCCCCTTCTTAAGTGCTCCGCTGCCACCTGTGATGGTGGTCGTTGCAGGGAGCCTTTATCACTCAAATTTTCACATTTTATGGAAAAGGAAATTAAAACTTGATTTTATGAAAACCAGAAATGGGCACTTGCTTACAGTTTACTAGAGAAATAAAAAGCGTTAGGAAGAAAGCGTTCTGCATGGATTATTCTCCAGTGGATACGTCTCACATTCAGGTCCATTTGTAGCAACATAGAAGTAAGTGAATGCATGTCATTGCCTTTATTCCCCCAAGCCCGGTGCTGGTTTACCGACCACAAACGGACGGAGATGACGAGGTTAGCCAGGAGTGGCACGGAATTGTACCCGACGATCACGTGTCTTCTACTGTGCACCTCTAGCCGCTATGCTACACGAGCCCCCGACAAGACTACGGTAGAAAAAACAAGTGATGTTTTTCTCGCCGTTGTTACCGTCGTGCCGCTGTTTTTTTAAGAATTACACGGAAGAACCTCAGTGGCATCATATTTAAATAAAAACAACCAGAAATCACTGCTGTTGACTTATTTGACCTTCTTTAAACTTTCTGCCGTTTATCCATTAGGCAGGACATTATGTGCAAAGCACGTCTCTTGAGAAGAAACATTGAGAAGAACAGAAAACGGTGACTGGATCCGTCTTGATATGATGCACAGAAATCACTTTACAAACGTCACGACGTGGAAAACGCAGTGATAGACATGCCTTCTGCCAACACACGTAAGACCGCATGTCCAAGCTCACCCAAGCCAACCGAGTCCCATCTAACTCCCCGTGTTCTTCACGCAAATCGGTGTCAGAATTGTTAGGAAAGAGTCCTATCAGATACGTACAGTTCGACGACTTCTTATAGGGTGAAGACCTAGTAATGGTTGTCATGCGATTCCAAAAGTATCAAATCCATCAGATATGCAACGATGTTCATGAAAAAAACTAGGTCCTCAATTGGTGGCCGTCCTTCATGTTTTCAAGTCCAAAGTTGTGGCCTCGTAATAAAATTTTACCACAATAGCAGCTCCAGTGAGGCGAAGGAAAGTGTTTTGGGATGCAGATTTTTATTTCTTCGATGTTAAAGAATTTCTTACCAAACAATTTTTTAATATTTAGTTCGAACTATTCAGCTAAAAAGAGTCTGTTCAAATAACTTTTTGATCTACAAGATCAATACGCTGGCTATAAGTCTAGTAAGATTAGCATTTTTCCAGAAGTTTCACATGGTGTAAGTAATAAGCCACAACGAAAAACGAAGAAAAACTGAACGCTAGAAGTCCAACCATTGTTTAAAAAATGATTCGGAACGAGAATAATTCACTGAAAATAAAAATAGATTCAAAAAATTCGAAAAACCTCTTTGTTATCATAAAACATCATTTTTGTAATTTTAAAACTTGTTATTTATTTGCTTATAAGCTTTATTATTTCTTGAACATTTTGTAATTTTTTAAATAGATGGTTCGAATATTACTACTGCTCTCTGCAGTGGAAAACTTTCTGAGACGGCTATTGGACTACAGAACTCTACAGCAGCCCAATAGCCGCCTCACAGGGCTTACCACTGGTCTGATAAGTCCGATAATGGCTATCTAGGCGTTCTCAAATTTATTTTACCGCTTCTTTTAACTATCCTTAAAAAGGATTTTTTGTTGCCATTTTTATGGATATATTTTTTGGTGTCATTTTTTCATAGATGAACATACAGATGAACTGTCGCTGTACCATGAAAACTAAGGAAAAACATTGAACAGAATAGCAAGATAATCAAGTAAATTTTGTCTATTATAATGCTGAGATATTTGCAAAACCCCTGACCGCAGGTGGTTGCGGTGGGGAACGAACGCACTATTATCCTTTCCGGGGAGTAACGCGTTCACCACCACACCATGCGGTTCCTTCGTTTCGCCTGTCTCTCAGCTAGTTCTATCGATCTCTTGTCATCAGCAATCACCAGTTAACGGTGGCAAAAGATCGATAGAACTAGCTGAGAGACGGGCGAAACGAAGGATCCGCATGGTGTGGTGGTGAACGCGTTACTCCCTGGAAAGGACAATAGCGCGTTCGTTCCCCACCGCGAGCACCTGCGGTCAGGGGTTTTGCAAATATCTCAGCATTATAATAGTTATATTTCGCAAAATACCCTGCCGTTAAAAAGAATAGGCAGTAAATAAAATGGTTATGATTGTAAATTTTGTCTATTATTTTACTTGACCCTTCACGTCTACTGCACGGGTCCTCGCACTTCTCACATTCAATTCGTTTCCCCGCATCCATTGTCCACGAATATCTTGCAACTTTTACGTGTGGCTTCCGTTGCTGCTTAAGGATTTTCATTTCGTCTTGAATGTCGTAGAATGCTGGTCGAGAAATTCTTTCTAGAGTCCTGATATAATCTGGCTGGAGCGTTTCTAATTGAATTGCAGAGAGTGGTTTTTTCCCAGACAAACCCGGTAACAATTTCCTGACCTCGGAGGAATGAGAGGCTTGGTTGGTCTGGAGCAGAGTCGAACTAGGACCATGCTCGTGAAGACGAGCATCACTACCACTGTGCTATCCGCCCCACTCCCCTCCCTTCCCCCAGTCAAGTAAATAACTTAAAGAAGTTTAGCAAGGTGGGGACATCTGTACAGATACTAGTAGTGCTTTTACGTATAACGATAACAATTACAGCGATTGGCGTGTTGTAGCAGTTAAAAGTAGTATTGTACTAATAGAACACTCAATCCAGCAACCGCAACCGCTTCCAGTGTATACAACATGGCTCCCGTAATTACAGACATTGCAAAGAATATGAAAGACTACACAAAAAAATCATATTAGATTTTCATATCTATCTTCTCCTTAATTCTTCCATTTTTTTGTTACTGCATCGCTATTTTTCACAACGTAGGGAGACACGTTAATTTTGTACTTTTTATTATCGAGGATATTACGTAGATACTTGGATAGCCCGGCTTCACTGGTTATACAGGCCCCAGTACAATTTCGGCTTCTTCGGAATTTTGTTGGTCTAGCCATTGGTCTCCTGGAGTCCCGGTCGGCCTGGTCAAAGTCTGCCCCAGGCCTTTGCCACCACAGACAGACGTCGCCTTTATGGATCACAAGGGGAGTTGCCACCATGCGAATAGTTTGATACCTGGACGGTGGTGGATCATGGTATTGGTTTACTCTTAGCTGGTCTTCCTGATGGAAAAGGAGAACTCGTTCTCAGCTTGGGAGACTGCCGGGCCTACATCGCATCCCAACACCCACCAACACCTCCCAGCCATGATAAGGTGGTAAACCGTTGGAAGGTATAAATGATATTATAGTTAATAATAATAATAACAATAACGATGATAACGTTAACAATTACAAGCAAGGACAACTAACGACGATTTTAATAACTCTAGCAATAACCGCTGTAAACAACATTAATAACAAGAACAATAATAATAACAGCATAGCAAAAAATCCAGAATTCAGATCCCTCGAAAAATTCTCGAAAGCAGTGGTTTTGGTTTAATGTTTTTTCCTTTGCAAACAACGTCACACATAACAATAGAATTAGTCATTTCTAGAAAAAGAAGAAAATGAGTAAAACAAAAATGAAGAAAATAAGACAAAGGACAAAGTGAAGCCGATAATCTGAAAAACGTAGCTATGGTACGATGAGATGATCCACATTTTGGTGAAAAAGTTGTTCAAAAAAGGAGCATAACGGTACGAAATAAGCCCTGCAGTCTGGACAGTGCTCGATAGATGCAATGACATGACCCACATTTTAGTGGAAGGAATCACAATTTCTTCGGAAAAGGAACTGAATAGGATGAAAATAATGTCGATAAGAATGCGTCACGTTCGATAATATAATATGGTCCGTTTTCTTCATCAAGAAGTTTAAAAGACGGCAATGCACGTTCGATAAGCAGGCTACGACTCTATGCTAACCTGTGTCCACATCCCTCATAAAGACAGTAATTTTTTCTTCCTTTGTAAAAAAAAGAGGACTGAAGACGACGAGACGAGTTCGGTCGTTTGGTCAGCGCTCGGCATGAAATGGTCGACATTTCCGGTAATATCGTAAAGTCATCATAAAAGCCGGTTCCGGTAGCCGTATAGTTGTCCTTCGTCGTAAATTCAAATCGTAAATGGCGTATACCAAAGAGTGAATCTCGGCGACTACCTTAGAAAACAGAGAATCGCTCGCTCGCTTCTCGCTAGAAAGCCCACTACGGTGATTACGGTAACAATTTTATTGCACTTATGAGCTTATTTTTGGGGTCGAGCACATGAAGCATCCCTATCTCTTCATGAACAGTGAAGGATTTATCCGTCATTCTCTACTTACTCATTTACAAATATATTTGCTCTTTCATTTACTAATCGAGTCATTAATTTATAAACTAAGTGCACATTCAAGCTAAGCAAGTATCTTCCTAAGTATTTGACGTATTGGTACGGAATAATTAATATATTCGATTCTACTCTTTGTATCGAGTTATTGTTTACTGCCTACCTCTTTCACAAAAAAGGTATATTGCGAAATATAACTTTAATGATGTTGAGAGATTTGCAAAGCGCCGGACCACAGGTGTCTGCGAAGGGGAACGAGCGCGTTACTGTCCTTTCCGGGGAGTAACGCGTTCACTACACCATGTGGATCCCTCGTTTTGCCTGTCTCTCAGCTAGTTCTACTCTTTGTTTTTTTAAAGGTTTAACGTACAGAAGAAGCAGACTTTTTTCTAAAATTAACCTAGACAAAGGCCAAAAAGTCTGATCCATATATGGTTCAAATCTTTATCAACGCGTTGTTAATGATAGATAAAAAAGGAATGAAGAATAATATTATGGGAAATAAGGATAGAACGTCATAATTGTATAGAACTAAACCAGAAAGCAATAAAACTGATAACATAATTAAGGAGGTTGCAAATTGAGCACTGGAACTCACCAGAGATGCGGTGAAAGGGCAGGAGACGACGCTTTGTGTTGGGCGACCCCTCGTTTTCAATTAAAAACTTCTATTTCAAAGCAAATCGTATCTTAAAATCTTTTTTGAAAATTATAGAAATTATATGAATGACCTGACCTGATAGGCTGATGTAAGGTGTCCAAAGTTATTTTCTTGGACAGTTGGTAAATTTTTGGAGAGATGTATTTTCGTGATTAATAGAGCCCTGGGACCGTTCGTGTTTACAGTCGCAAACCTGGTTAGTTTAAAACACGTTAAAAATAGTCGATACGTCGTGACACGTTAGTTTGAAGTGGCAGATATTTTATGTTCCGATAATATCACCACTTTGATGTAGCCGACAAGAGAAGACAAAGTCGCATACTTCAGTTAACGCTAGCACGCGTCATTCCTCTGCACCCCCGTCATCCTCGACATCTCCCTTCGCTACACAAACCTCTCCTATAACCTATGACAAGCCATTTAAGAGGGCCTACTCTTGTCCAAAAACAATCAATAAACCTGAAAGTGGATGAGGTGAAATAATCAGATATAAAGTGAGAGGGTGATGCCGATATTGTTGTTGGAAGAGTTTGTCGTTTTCAACAGGAAATTTTTGCTTTGGAGCAAATCGAACCTCGAATAAGAACCTGTCTCTCGTGGAAAGAAGACATTTAACAACACCTGAAAATACCAGGCACTGGGATGAAGTGGGTCCAAAAAAACCTACAGAAGGGTTAAAAAATAGAGCGCTCTTAAGTGATCAATAGTTTAGGAATGCGTAATGAATTTGCCTTCACTTGTGGCAGAGTAAAGGGAATTGAATGTACTTCTTTCCTGTACAACAACTTTCAAAAAACACCATTGTCTCAAGAGAGTGTTTTTTTCATACGGACAAGTGTGATACCAAATTCTCATTCTCGATGATAAAGGAGGTTTGGTTACCAAAAGGCACGGAATCGAACCTGTGCGTTTTCTAGGTTTGGATAAAGGAAAAAAAGTTGTTCAAGAATGGTATTGAACCATAATTTTTCCTTGCTTTGTTCTGCTCTTTCGTTCTTACGTTAGCTTTTCTTTTTTTGGGAGAGGTTTTCCTCTTAACTCTGAGTTTGCGAGACATCCTAGCAAAGTTCGGCCTGCATTCACCAGTGTGTCAGCGACTGAGCTGACACCACCATGGAAACAGTTGTCACTAAAAGTGAACTGAAAGCGTCAACGATTATTGCCGATCCACGAAACCTTGCTACCACCTGTATCAACAAACAGTTACGAATATTTAGCACTTAAAATTCTGTTTGGAAACTTTTAACTTTTGATAAATTGGTAGTTAACTGCTCGAAAATAGTGGAATAAATAGAGCTGACTTCTTGATTTTGTACGAATAAATCTTATGGGGAGCTCTGTCTGTAGTACCCAGCCAAATTGGTGAGCCAGTTACATCAAGGTTTAGCAAAAATGATATCCGATCAAGGAGAGCCCTTAGCGATTGACTTCAGCAGAACATCAAACGTACAATGTGACGATTATAGTCGCTTCGATAGTTAAGATTTTTCACGGCGATCCTGAACAGAGAAAAATAATACGCCTAACGTTCTTTTCTAACCTGCAACGTACCATTTGAATGAGAAACGCAATGTAACCGGAAAAGCTCTTTCAGCTCTCTACTATTATCACCCTTTCTATTCTTTCCATTTGTACTCTTATTTTCACACGTGAGTAGGTCTTCAATTTTTCAAAAAATTGTGAAAGCAAAAGAATTCGCGGAAATAAAATTTTTCTTGCTAAGATATTTGCAAAACTCCGGGCCGCAAGTGTCTCCAGTGGGGATCGGACACTCAGTTACCTTTTGCGGAAGCTAACGAGTTCAACACCACGCACCACCATTGAAGTAGGCAGTAACCAAAAAAACTAACATTGTGATTTCGACTACAGCCTCAGCTTAACTGGGTCTATGCCTATTTGCGTTTCCCAGATCAGTCTCTTTGACGGCCGATCGCCACTGGCACTTGTAGATAGAAAACCAGTTCAGAGAAAGGCGAAACGAACAACCCACATGGTGTGGTGGCGAACACGCCAGTCCCTGCAGAGGGTAATAGCGTGTCCGACCCCGCTACAGACACATGCGGTCTGGAGTATTGCAAATATCTCAGCATAATTGTAGTTGTAACTCACACAATGCCCTGCCGTGAGAAACTGTGATAGGCAGTAACTAATAAGTTAACTGTTCTTGTTTTTGTAGCTAATGGAACACACTGGGAAATTTCGGCACACAACAGATCAGGAAGTGGAATGTATTTTGGCGCGCGTTCGAGTCATTTGATTGCCTTTTTAGAAGGTCTAAATATAATTTAAATTCGTAGGTATTCCCTCCGAATATGTGAGCAAAGGCGATACCTGCTGGTCAACTACAACCCTTTCGTTCTGAGCCTTAGTCGAAAATGATAGATCGGTTTAGTTGCGTTCCTTCATGTCATGGTTTCCCACGATTTTTTCCTGGTGTTCCAACTGGAGCTGCCTGGACGCATTATAGAAATTACGCTAATATTTCATGTATCCATGTCGATTGTGGTGGCTCCTCTATGTCGTTATTTTAGGTGATTTGCGGACGGAGAACGCACAATGGACGAATGACGACGGCCATTGCCTAGATTTTGAATTATACGTTGCGACGAGAGACGAGCCGGCGACATCAAAGGCACTGCTCAAACAACGTGCAGGGTAGGCAGAGGAAGGCTATAGGGGCGGGGGGTCTGCGAGAAGCGAAAATTCGGCTTACAGGAAGAGCTGCTTGCTAACTGCCTAGAGAATTAACGCATAAACGCCTATGCAGAGGTACGGTTACATTTCCAAGAATTACTAGTAAAGCAATAAAGAAGCTGTAGTCCTGCGGGTAAGCACTAAATCTCAATATTTTTCCATCTCGACGAATATCAAACGTGTCATTCCATGGTTGCAACATTCAACCAACTTCTGAAGAAAAGACCTTTACGAGGTCTACATAATATAGCAGACATGATCTTACTTTTCAATTCGTTCACATACCTCTCTTCAGCTATTGTGGGACTCTCATTAGCTCCCTCACTCCAATCGCAGTCATGCAGTCGTTATCCACGAAGCTCTTAGGATTCGCGCAGGAATCTGGTTCTTAATTTAGGAATTAAATTTTCCACAACGATGTCGTTGAATGCTGGTCATTGTTGAACCTCTCTGCAGTCCTGGCATAGCACTGTTAAAGCGGTTTCAGGTCTTTAAAAAAATATGTGATCACCGAGTTTTGTGAATGTGCTAAAGCTTTTTTGGCAGGTGTAGTTCCACTTCATCGAGCCAAGATGGATAAGGGGCTTGACTGGCTCGAGGCGTGGTCGATCCAGTGAGCATATGTGTATTGTGCGGCACCTCTACCGTTTAAACCTTGATTTCTCGTTCAGTTTCGTCACGACTATGTTCATATTGAGAAAATCTCGCACAAGGCTGAACGAGTCGTTAGGACATCAAAACCTGCAGAATACGAGGTCAAAGCTGATAGACTATAACTGCTGTAAATATATATCAGTAATATCCACGCCAAAAAATACTTTTTGGCGAGGTGCATATTGGGAATGAGTATGAAGAAGAGAGAAGATAAGAACCAAAATGGAAAAGGAAAGAACAGCGGAAAAAAATGGCAACATGGAGAATATACTTCACTTTGTAAGAGGAAAAGCAAAGATGGTGGGCATTCTTTTAGACTATAGTGAATAGACCGTCGGAACAAGTCTCCAAATCGCATCGGCTTGTCGATCGATCAAATGCTCAAATAAAAGAGCTAAAAAGACCGAAAAATCATCAAACTTTGGCTATTCAAACATTTTCGATTTTTTAGCATACATATCACTGCTAACTTTTAATGCCGCTCTCCATTGCTACTATGTATTCAACAAAGCCAAGATAATTTTTAAAAAGCGTGTTCTACGGTCAAAGGCGGGAGCTCCGATCACATGCTTCAACCAGAGCTCTCCAAGTTGAGGCGACGTTCGACTTCTTTATCGTCAGTCTAGAAGAAAGCTGCTCAGATTGGCTGACTTTGAGCAGAGAGGTAAATTTCCCTAAGACGATCAGTCACTGGTTCTATTGCAAGAAGTACAGCCGTACATTTCTATCCTATGACGACATCGGAAAAAAAACACCAAATAATAAATAGGTGAACTTTGTTTTGATGGACACATCCGATACTTCATCACATGGGTAATCTCAAAGTCAAAGTAAAAGAGATATATCCATGACTCAAAATTATTTGCCATACATAAGCAAGTTATAAGTGGTCACACATCTACGCTTTGCTGATCATATCGTTCTCACAACATCATGCACTAGTCAGGTTGGATGAGTGTTGGTCGACTTCAACAACGCTTGTGCAAAGATTGGACTTCGCTTAATTCTCCCAAAAACGGTACTCACGAATAACATTTTTTCCGATGCCTCATTCACGCTTAACTTGAGGAATATCTCCGAAGGTCCCAGCTATGTGTATGCTGGTCAGGAAGCTAATATTGTGAACGACTTGGCTCCAGAGTTGAGCAGGAGTGAACAAGGGGTTTGGGAGCTTTCAAGAGCATCAAGGATGTGGTGAAGAAGACTACAAACACACTCCGTACCTACCTTTTCGTCTCTACAATTCTTCATGGCTTAATATACGCATCAAAAACCTGACTGCTACGTGAGCAATTTAAAGGATAACTCGTAGTTATTGAACGCACAATCGAAAGGACGATGCCAGGATTATCCCGAATCACGCATATGAGCGAACGGGTCCGAAGCTCCAATCTACGTCAACGATTAAATGTCAAAGACGCAGTCATGTTTTTCAAAACTTGCAGAGATTGTCGTGAATGGAGTGGGCCAGACACATAATGAGGTTCTTAACAACAACCGATGGGCAACAGCTATTGGTGACTGGATTCCTAGGGATGTCAAGAGCACAGCAGGAAGGCTATCAAACCGATGGTCAGAGTTTTCGTGAAGATCCTGGAAAACAATACGATGTTTATCAAGATCCCAGAGCCAACAGAACCCACTGTGAAACTCTTGCACTCGACAGGGAGGAACGGAGGATTTACTGACGCGCGTTCAAGTGACCCAATTAGAAAAGAAGGGACAACTGATAAGAGTTAACTCGGGGAACACAACACAGTGCCTGGTTAAAACAATAAATAATTGTCTCTGCCCTTTCTGCTGTTAGGGCTCGTGTGGCGCAGTGGTCGGATGCGCCATGCAACACCCACGTGGAATCCATGCCAGCGTCCATGGCACGCCGAGCCTTCCATGCCTCTGCGGTCGGCAAATTGGTACCAGACTTGTCTGGGAGGATAGCAGCACTGACTCGATACATCATTCGGCCACCTCGAGTCATTGTAAAAGACCAGGTATGCATTCAATGACCTCCAAACGATACTTAATGAAGTCGAACGCATGGCCCATCCCTCAGGGATAGATCAACGCCGAGAGCTTTATCCTTTATCCTTTTATCCTTCCTGATTGACAAAGGTGGTCTAGAGGTTTCTTGGTGTCTTAAACACCTTTGTGAACATGTTTATTAGCAGATATTTTTTAATGCTTTTCCGGCTTTATTGCCTAATGGTCCCTTTTCAGTCGTATCCTTATTTACTTACTTGGATACTTAGACGGTCCGCCGTCACGAGCTCTGCGGACCCCAGCACATGTGCCATTCGTTCTTTTCTCTCGCAATCGTAGTCCAAGGTGGTGTTCTTGTTAGAGCATGGTAGCGCTTGCGAGTCTCATACCGTGATCTGTAAGCCAACTGCAGCTATGGGTACAGCTGATTAACTTTGTTTACGAACACATCCACCAAACTTGTAGGTGGTCGTCCAAGGGGTGTTTGCATTCTCTTGGAGTCAACTCTATGTTCTTTTCGTCCATCTGTCGTCTGGTCTTCTCATTATGTGACCGGCCTATCTATGTTCCGCTGTCGATGTGTATTCTCCTGGATCTCGAAGATGTGACAGATTTCGAAGGTGAGAGCTTCGCATTCTGGCTACATATGGAGAGTGCCGGTTATATTTCGGAAGACATCGCTCAAGCGCTCTGTGAGTAGTTCGAAGCATCCTTGACGTAGTTGAAGTATCAACCCACGTCTTCGCAGCATAACAGAGCGTTAGGAGGACTGTAGAATCAGAGATAAGCGCGGAATTTCGAGTCCTTTAGTTGGTCGGTGGCTTCTTTGAGAGGCCCGAATGCGACCCAAACTGCTCTGCTTCTTCTACCTAGTTCCACCTTCATGTTGTTTTCCACGTTCATTGATCGCCTAAGGTAAACGTACATGGTGGCCTCTGCAATGAGAGAGCCATCCAATTCAATTTTTTCGCCTTCGTACCATTGGCTTTTCATGAACTGAACTGGGTCTTCTTTCGATTTATACGAAGTTCGAAGTCTGAAGTCGCATTCTTAGCTGTTCCTAACTAAATAACTACTTTTTCATGAAACTTTTAGAAGTTTTCTATTGATGTGAGTTACATGGATGTTCCCAACAACAGTCAGATAAGTGATAAATCTTCAGTTTTTTAAAGTTTGCACGGTATAATCGTGATCCTCGTTGATTTCAAGCTATTTTTTTAACGTTTTTTTTATAGCAGCAGATATTTACAAAACTCCGGACAGCTGGTGTTTGTGGTGTGGACCGAACACGTTATTACTCTTTCCGGGGGCTAACACGTTACCACCACACCATGCTGGTCTTTCGTTTCGCCAATCTCTCAACTATTTCTATCGATCAGTGCCATCAGCAATCTTCCGTCAACGGGACTGTTCTGGGGAGCCCAAATTTATTTTTTAACAATTGTGGGAACTAGTTATTCGTTTTATTTTTTCATTTTCCTTGAGAAGAAGTGCAGCGGAGCAAAAATCGCTTAGAACAAAGGCACTGTTTTTATAACTACTATAATGTTGAGATATTTGCAAAACTCCGGACAGCAGGTGTCTGCGGTGAGAAACGAACGCACTATTGTCCTTTCCGAGGAGTAACGCGTTCACCATCACACCATGCGGGTCCTTCGTTTCCCCTGTTTCTCAGCCAGTTCTATCGATCTTTTGCCATCAGCAAACACCCGTCGATCCCGTTGATGGTGTGGTGGTGAACGCGTTAATCCCGGAAAGGACAATAGTGCATTCGTCTCCTACCGCAGAGACCTGTGGTCTGGAGTTTTGCCAATATCTCAGCATTATAGTCGTTACATTTCGCAAAACACCCTGCCGTTGAAAATAATAGGCAGTAAATAAAAAGGTTAAGCACTGTTTTTATTTTATTAGGAGGCTAGGGGTGGATAGTCGTACATATAGTCATATAGATAGTCAAATACAAATTCTATTCGTGCCTTTTTTTCGCTTCGACATTGATCAAGACAGCATAATGAGATCTTTCTTCTATCGTATAATTATATTCCTTCTTTAAGAACAGGTCGATAAGCTGAAGTGGAAGCCGAGAGATCGAAATCCAAGTCGTGAGATGTTTTTTTTAAAGATTTTTAACCTTGTTGAACTAAAAGAATCGATAACAACTAAAACCAACAATGCAGTTGGTCACCACATGCCAACGCTTGGAATTTTACGTAACACTCTTTTCTTAAAAACTTTAAAGACTCCGAAGCAGGAAAAATTTCTGATCGAAGCTACTTTTGAACATTGCTTAGTGGTCCCACAGATATTCTTGAACAGTTCGAGAGGATGATAACGGTGTGGAATATTGTAATTTCGCCACTAAACGGCCAAGGTTCAGGAGTGGACTAGTCCCTGAGACCTTGTACCAAGCATTTAACTGCGTTAGCAGACTTGGTAGAGTGCATATCTCGCCTACACAATGATATGTGAGGCCCACTCCAAGTACTCCAAGTCAATGACTTCACCCTTCCAGAAAATCTGCCACCACGTTTTTGTCTCCGGAGAGAAGGTAGGCTTGGTTTTTCCAATGACAGAGGTGGAGCTAGCGAGTAAGAGTGCATTTCTTAATACTTCTAACCACTGAGCAACAAGTGCGGATGGGTGGTTGAACGTGCATGACGTATCGTTAAAGAATTGATCAACACCGAACACAGACGCTGTACGAGACGATGTTCAGCTTCTCAGGTAAGTACAGAAGTCTTCCCACTAATTATTTTGAAATACCGTCGTCGCTGGCTTGAAAACTCGAGTTGAAGAGTTTCGATCCAGCGGCTAATTTCTGAAGTTCGGTATCGGAAATATCGGGTTATTGCTGGTGTCATTTCGGATCCCGCCACATACTATCCATATCATACTACAGAAGAAACGTTTTGTTTTTGTTTTAGACAGGGCCTGAACCAATAAATTCTTCGGCTCCAGATTTATTTAACATCAATGCGCCCACGTAGATGCTATTTGCCGCTACTGATTTTGTTGACGTATAGAATTCAATCATCATCTCCAAGAACGATTTCCTTCATATTAGTCTTTCCCTTGCCAAAAAGTTGTGATTCACAGATCTTCGCTGTAATAACGTCGCTAAGCCGTGAAGAACGTACCGAGCAAAGATTGAGAAAGCGAACGTTTTCGAAGTTCAGATAACATCAATCGCACCTTGACGTCGGAGGAACTCTGTAACACACACGTGGAATCGATCGCTGCGCGCCAGCCTCACGAAGCCTTCCTTCCCTATGGGGTCGGCAAATCGGTACCAGACTAGTCTGGGAGGATAGCAGCACTGGCCCGATACATCGGTAGGCCACCGCGAGTCGTTGTGAAGGCCAAATATCCGTTCAGTCACCTCCAAACGATGCTTAGTGAAGTCGAGTGCCCTCAGGGATTGATCAACGCCGGAAGCTTTATCCTTTATTTTTTACATTGTAAAATGTGTTAGTTTAATCCATTAAGAAACTATTCTCGATATTATGTTTTGCAGATATTTGTCAATAGTGTTAGGTTTCTTCACAAAGTGTTTTTTTCGTGTACAAAGTTCCGCATTTGTCGTACTTTTTGTTGTTTTTCACCTACATTTTAATTCTTCCTTCTTTTAACAACCTTTATTTATAATACCTAAAGGCTTTCCTTTTGTTTAAACACTGTTTACTGCTTAGTTACTTATTTAGCATTCAATATTGGTAATGCTTGTCATCTATTTTAAAACCGACTTTCCTTTAACCTCAGTATAACTGATCAATATACATTCTTTCTTTGATAAGCTTTCACGAGGTTGATAAACATTCTTTGTTTTCGGCTTACGTCTCGGCGGTATCGTCTTCATCGGAGCCGATGATCCACAGTTGTTCGTATTCTCGAGATGACGTCGTCGTCGCGCATCGAGTTGGGTCTTCCTCAGTGGAGCATCGGCGAAATGGCAATGCGCTGATAATGATACCGACTTTCACAGAATGGATTGCCTGGCAAAAACAGATGGTTATCACCGGACAATCACGGCTATCGATAAGAACCGTCTTGTACAAAAGCGCATCGCCTAGTGTGTATTGTTCATTGGAAAGAGATGCTTCACTGAGGAAGATCCATGTGCGAAGTCGCCACCTCAAAAACACGAACAACTGTGCAACATCGCCTCGGATCATCGGTTCTAATGAAGATGATACAGTCAAAACGTTGGCCGAGAATAAATATGTTTATCAACCTCTTCTAAGCTTATCAAAGGAATACTTGTCATTTAACTGCCACGACCGACTTTCTATTAACCTCGGCATTGATCAAGTGATTTTGTTCGTATTTTTTGAGCAAACGCGAGGTG